>LAZJ01000363.1:0-261604 GCA_006503525.1 Cryphonectria nitschkei | reverse complement strand
GTGTCATGAGTAGCAGGGGGACAAAGGCGGCGAGGGGCTCAGGTTAACGTAACACCAGCCCGGTACTGGTGTTGTTGGTGAGCTATCGGTCAGCTGTATGCATCTGGTTATTCTCTTTTCCGCTCTGTTGCTTCTCATCTTAGGAGACTGTATATTTTATCCTTTTATTTTCCCTAACAGCCGTTTCCCAATTGTTTCTTGTCGACTTTTGGGGTGCCAGAGCAGTCTTGGTATGGTACCTATACTATTGCCTCCTCCTGTCTCTAAACAAACCCCCTCTCTCCCCCCACCACCCTCTCCTCTTCATTCTCGTGGACACAATGACGGGGCCCCGTGAATATTGCGGAAAGAACAGGAAAAGGGGGGAGAGAGACATCAATTCTCTCTGCCGTGTGGGATACGAGAAACGTGCATTGGCGTCCCTCCTCAGCTGAAGGGACAGGCTGCCCTGCAATTCGTCGTCCTTTGTCTCAGAATGAGGGGGTGGGGGGATAGAAAAGTGAGGAGATGCGAGTGGCCCCCATCGTGCTACAAGAGAAGCGGACAGAGAATGTGTGCATCAGAAGCAACCATGCCCGGGCCAGGGCCTTGCGCTTCAGCTCGCACTGCCGATCGGAGGGGGGAGGTGGCTGACTTGTGGGGTTGCAACTAGCTGGACGGTGCATGCTTTGGTGTCTCGCTTTTTGCGGGGGGTGTAGATCTCATACATACATACATACTATGTTACATACTGACCTCGATCCAACAGATTATTTTTGAGCGGGGAAGTTGAAGATCGGGGGGCGGGCGAGGAGAGAGAGGAAGCATGGCCGGCGGTTTCTTTCTCGCTCTCAGTCTCAGCCGGGTTGTGATGTACGCGCCGGAGGAGGTCGGTGGTCTTTCGCCTGGTCGCTCTCATCCGCTGCTGGTGCTGGAGGTCGGCTGACTGGTTTGAGATGATATGAGGGCGCACACCCGGCCAGCAAATGTGGCGTCTCCAAGAGCAAGGGTTAGGTAGATGTCTATTCATATACATCTGGCTGGGGCGGGATAGATGGGTCATGGTAGGATCCTGGGTGTGAGACATGCAGAGATACTCTATGAGCGGTGGAGAGGATACATTCTCACCTGAATAATAGTATGCCTGGAAGAAAAGAGAGTAGCAGAGGGGGTTTGTCAATGTCCTCGAAAAACCANNCAATGTTCGGGCCACGGCGTCATTCACTCATTAAACACTGACTGACCCTTATCCTCGCATCAATCTATTACTTTGAACGCATTGTATATACTATGCACTTACAGGTGAAATTAATTGGACTTGCGGATCTTTCAGATCCGGTCCTTGCTTACTTCCAGAACAAATTCAGTCTTTACAAAAGCCATAGCATGGGCCACACGCACACTTTGCAATTAAATGATCTTCTGAGGCCCCGTCTCTCCTTGTAGATGCAAGCACACTTGAACCCCAGAAAGGCACGCAGCTGCGAGAGAGAGCAAGACCACGGTATCCCAACCTCAGAAAATAAACACATACTAATATGCAATGTAGATACAATTGCCGGCGGGGATGTTTTCCGACCCTCGGCTGCAACCCGATCGGCTGGTTGGGCGGCCGGGAATCCTGAACCACCTCCGTTACATGTGATTGCTCCAAAGGGCTGTTGCTGCAGTGGGGGCCTGTTCTCCGCTGGCCAGTTGGAGAGGGGATCCCGGAGGTGGCAGGGCCTTTTTACCCCGCGAGGAGTTTACGCTCATGGAAAAAGAGAAGAAAAAAAACNNCATATGTGACTTTGATAAGGGGCGACACCGGAGGTCCTGATCGCCATGGGTGCATTTGGGAGGATTATCGTCACGAGATGACGACGCTGCCAGTTTAGCGCAGGCCAATCACTTCATACCAAAGGAAGGGGGAGGGGGGAAAGTGTCACCGTTGCCTAGTGGGAAAATGGCACAGCTGGTCTTACAGTGATGAGGGCGCCTATCAGACAAAGTCCAAAAGGTAGAGCGTGAAGACATAGCTTTGCGCGTGATGATTCGAGATTTTTAGGGAGGGCCTTGGCATTGGCATGAGGAAGTTCCCTTCAGGCAGGTGGGTGGGAGAAAGAGAAGACACAGGAGGAAGAGAGAGGCAGAGGGAAGTTTTGCCGCGCCTGTCAGATTGCTGCAATGGATGGAGATGCATGAGGGAGGGCACCAGTACCGAAGAGAGAATGGTACTGGGTGCAGGGCTTACTACAGACAGGATACCATAGTACATATATTGCGACGCTACTACCGGAAGGTAGAATTTATTTCCCACGCGCCGAGAGCGGCTGTTGAGCAATGCCGGGATTGACTGGAGTACTCCGAGCGAGTGTGCTGAGCGAAAAGGATGGAGGATGGGGGGTTGAGGAGGGTTAGAAAGGGGAAAATGAGAGACGTCACCGCCGCCCACATTGTTCGATTTTGCATCAGGGCACAAGTTAGCCATTGTATAAGGGGGTTGTCTGGTACCATAGTTAATACACTGGAGAAGACTTGGGGGCGGTGTGAGGTTTCGTTCCCGCCCAAGAAAATTGACAAACACAACGGCGCCTAGTTGAAGCCTTGTTCTCTGGTCTGACAGTTGGGGGACAAAAAATCGAAAGCCAACCGTTGTACTCAAGGCGGGGTGGACAGGGAGGACGACACTAAGATGGCAAACAAGACCACGCCAAGGTAAGTCTAATGGGAAAGCTTGTTGTGTGTGTGTTTGCGCGTGCGTGCGTGCGTGTGCGACAGAGACGAGATCATGCATTGGCCCACGAGGACGATAACTCTTGACTACTTCTACGGTACGTAGCAACGATGGTACCACTCTTTTGCTATACAGCATCATGTACTTTCCGTTTCCGGCCATCCCACCATCCACCACTGTGCCAGAATCATCCACACTTTTGGGCGCGGTCAAGTGCCGAGCACCAAGAGATCGTCCCTGCAGCGCCCGCGGATGGCCAACTGTCTGATTTGCTGGGCATGTTACAATTTGTGGAGAAGTTATGAGCATGGGCGTGGTCGTGACAGGTTCAAGGCTTGAGCCTTCTTTTTTCCTTGTTCTGTTTTCTTTCCCTAGCGGGACATCCGTCGGGAATACTGTGGTACTTGCACCTTTTTTTTTCTTTCTCTCCATCCTTCAATTTCTTACCATTGTTTGATTGCAAGGTGTAAATACATAGTAGTATGACAAGAGGGGCATGTGTTCGAGAAAGATGCGGCGGGGTCATGAGAATTCTGCAGATCATAGAACGCAGAATTATATACAACAGAACACAGAGATAAAGAACCAGCTGCTCCTCGGCATTACCCATGACTTAAGTCTACGCATTAGCAATAATACAATCATCTCTAGAGGTGCTGAAGGGAAAGGACATATCCCGTCTATCGACTACACAAAGTATAGTATACGTCAGCACCCAACAGTCACTGTCAACATCAACCAGGAAGAAGACGACATGGGGATGATGATCCTGAGTGGTCTAGACCATGTGTGTCTGGGTGATATGGTCTAGTTGGGGTACAGTTTGAGGCCGGGACAGACTGGGGGTGGGAAGAAACTTGGAAGAAGTCGTTGATCCGCGACTGGTCCCACGGCCTCCGGAGCGTTGCAGTCAACATCGTCCTCTCCTCTAGCGGCAGAACAGACATGTAATGTTATTCTAGCGTGACATGTGAGCTCTTCTCTGTCTTTTGTTTTCTTATTTCCTTACCGTTTCCATCATCAATCAATCAATCAGGTCTGTCCATTCTATCCGCTGATAAAAGAACTTTAGTACTGTAAATATTAATACCACTCTACGGGCCCCCCCCCTCCTCCTTTGCCCTGCCACACCCGTCCATCCATCTTTCTATCAAGGTTGGCACAGGACCACAAAATGTTGCGCCAAGTACCCTGCCGAAAACCTGGGGAATCTGGTTAGTGATCATCTTATCTGCAGGTAGTAATGTGTACATGCATACATACATGGCAGCAGCAGTAATACAGCCTGGCTGGCGCTTCCATGGGCTAAAATGTCCGCGGCAATCATTGGCGAAAACAAACCCCCCTCTCTTCACCTGGGATTTTCCAGCTTCTCGCTCATTGCAATTCGCAACACGGCACACACAATGACAACACGAATGCTACACATATTGTAGTGAGACCCCGAAAAAGGTGAGGCTCAACGGCGCTCCACGACGTAGTGGTGTGTTAAACGAAAAGAAGGTTGTGCCAAACTGTGTAAGTACAGAGGGATGCAGGCTGACTATTGGCAGTCATTGGACACTATCTTCCTGCATGAGATGTTGATAGACAGTGATGAATACCATATGGGGCAAGACGCAAGCGCAAAGTTTAAGTGTGCTTCTTAGGGATGAGTGAGCACCCCATCCTGCCCCCCGCTCTCCAACGCTGCAGCCAGCAGGACCGGCTGGATCCGAGGTGTTTACTCCGGTGGCTGGCTGGTGGGATGGACGGGTGAATGAATGCCAAGTCAAAATGATGAACTAGTCGACCGCCTGTGCCTTGGATTTACTCAAGCATCGACGATTACGGTCAGTAGTCACGCGCAGTCCATCATAACAACAGTAACAGCAGCAACATCACCAAGACGAGGAAGAGTGGACGAGGAGGTAAAATAATGTTCCAAGAAAGCAACAATACCCAAGCAGAAAAGAAAAAATAAACAAAGAACCCTATGAAAGAAGAAAAAGAGAGGGGGAAAAGTCTGCAACGAAGAAAAAAATTCCTTTCAAGTCTAGTCGTGTTAGCTGTGACGTTATTATGCAATCTTTGAATCACTGCCGACGTTGCCCCAAAAGCTTGTGAGCGCATGTCTGAACTTCGAGTCATGGTTATGGAGTCCAGTTCAATACAGGGCGGGCTGCCATCAAAGGCATTGAATGCCGTTACCAGCGATCCCGTGCGGCGCTCGCCCAGTTGGCCGTTTCCAGGGCCATGTTAGCAGGGGACGAAGGGACAGTGCGAGATGACAGACCCACCGAAGAGGAAGCGAGAGAGCGCACGGAATTAGCAACATACCCTCCCCTATAGTTCACATGGCCGTTTAAGCTACTTATAGATACATCGTACGGTGCTATTGCTATAGTATTATTGTGGTACTAATCCATCTTGTCAGCTCGACGACGACAACAAAGCAGCCCGAGGGGAGAACTAGATTTCTCACCGACTGAAGAAGAAGCAAACGCAATCATTTTTTACGGCCTGTCTCATTCTGTCATTCAATGCTCAAATAAGTCATACATAGTAGGTAACAATAAATAGACTAGATACAGTAGTGTTATCGTGATGAAGCGATCGTCATAAAAAAGGCTTTGTTGGCAGATCCTTGAGGAGGTAGCATTCGCCCTAAGGAACCGACTGACTCTGGGAGAGTAGGGGGAGAGTGGCGGTCTCCCCCTTCTAAATCTTCAGGCCCCCACCCCGCCTAGAGGACCAGTGAGCCCCACTACGACCGCCTGAAAGAGGACTGCCGACCTGGCACTGTACGAATCGTGTACCTGCGTATCCCCTGAGCGAACCCCAGGCTCTTCGCCCGTCAGGCCTGCCCGTAGTTCGTTCATGTGCCATGCCTGCTTACTCTATCGTTTCGCCCTCTGATTTTTCAACCACCGACCTTAGTCCTAACCACTGAACCACCAAGGGCTCTGGGCGGTACCTGCAAGCAAAAGGCACATACGCCCCAATCCTCCCTCCCAAAATCTCACAACGCTTGTCTCGAGGCGAGGGCACGCCCTTCACAGCTACACTGATTTTCTTCCCTCCATCACGTCTTACGGCATCTCACCTCACCTCTTCTTCCTTTACCCCTGATTCCCGATTTTCCCTTTCTCGACTACGACCGCAGCGACACGCAGCCGACACTGCTTACAGTTCAGCAATCAACCTTAATCTTCGTCGCCTTGTTTTTTTCTTCTTCTTCTTGTCTCTCCTTTCACCTGTCGATCAACAATAACAAACACCGACAACCAGCGAGCACAAACATACAACACACGCCTCCACCCACACATCCACAAGGTACACAAGGCGCAGATACGCACGAATCTCGAGTGGACCGGCTGGCGACGGGACCGACCCCCCCCCCCCCCCCCAATAAAAGAAACGAAGACGAAGCAGGCAGATCGCATGTCTAAGCTCGCACCATCCCGCTCACCCTCTTTTGTGCCAACCCGAGTCGGCCTTGAGCTGAGCGAGGTGGAACAACTTAGTCCTTCTGCTGCCGCGAAGCAAGCCTAGCCCATACTTTTTTTCCCTTTTCCCTGGAAGCTGCCGCCGCTGGTGGTGGGAACACGACGAGAAGAAGGAGGGGATACAGGACGAAGGACCAGCCTCCTTGTTCGATCTTGCCTCTTGCTGGCCTCGGGACTCTTGTGTTCTGGGCTCCAGCAGAAGAAGGGCGAGGGCACGACGTCGTATGCCTCGTGCCTCCTCGACCAAGCGACAGCAGGGAGCGGCCAGCAATCGCGATCAGAGACACGAGAATGGGCTGGTAGGCCCTGGAAAGCGCATCGTCAACAAGAAAAAGAGCAGGAACGAGATCCGTCTCGATGGCCCCCCCAGGCACAACCTTCACTCCAACTCTGCTTCTCAGCCTCAGCCTCACACCGCTACCCACCAGTCTCTGTCCTCTCTCGACAGCGCCGCTCCCCCGCCGCTGCCTTCCCCCCTACCGTCGATCCCCAGTGCTCATGCAAACGGAAATGGGAATGTCAACGGCTACGCAAAGCACCACAACCATAGCACCGACGACATCATGTCCGCCGACAGTCTCAGGCGCCCTTCTCTAGCTGCCTATTCCGAGACCTCTTCCTCCGAGTCCTTCTCCATCTCTGCCTTCCAATCCTCCACCACCACCACCTCCTCCGCAGCGGCTGAGGACGCCTACCGCCGCATCGATGTCAACGCCGCCAAGAACACGAATGTCCACCGTGACACGGGTCCAATCGACCTGGCCTTTAGCGTCCTGCGGTCCTGCCCCCTCCATGACACCATCGCCATCCTCATCATCCTCATGCAGCTGTCCCCCTTCGCCCTCTCCAGCATCTACACCCTCTTCACCCTGCTGACCTTTGTCCCGCCGCCCACCACAAACTCTGGCCTGAGCGTCACCGAGATCTTCGATGGCTTCGGCGCCCCGAACCTGTGGACCCTCGTCGGGCTGGACCTGTTCTTCCTGATCGTCTTTGCGTTCATGCCACTGCAGGACCTCATACTGGAGTTCGCACAGGTGGTGGTCGCCATGACCCTGGGGGGCGGGGCGAGCTCGAGAGGAGGCACCACACACAAGATATTCCTATGCGTCGGGGTCATCTTGTTCAATCATTTTGGCCAGCACCAGGCCCTCAGCAGGTATTCGTCCAATTTCAGGACGCTGCTGGGGACGTCGTGGAGCACGCCCGACGCCGACGACCCCCTGGAGCCTGCAGCACCCAGCTCGTACGGGAGAAAGGTGCCAAGGGGTCTGTTTCGGAGCATTCTAGCCATCCACATACTCGTTCAAGGACTCGTTCGCTACGTGAGGGATTGGTATCTGCGGCGGGAGAAGCGCGATCTGCTGTCCCAGAGTCAGTCCGACCCAGAGGCTGCCAAGACACCCACTCTCGTGGTGGACCAGGCCTCCTCCGAGGGCGGGCTGACGCCCCCAGAAACCGATCCGAACAGGCAGGCGGCGAGCTCAGCGGCATCCACAAAAAAACGGAGGAAACAAAGTCATCAAGTACGCATTCGACAGCCGCTCTGGGCAGCTTTGGCTAGCACCAAGATTGTCATGGTGAAGGAATACGAGTTATCGCAAGCGACGCAGGAGTCTGCCGGCTCCAACGCAACCGACATTCACAACCTGGGAAACGCACCCTTCTATACGCAGTCCGGCCAGATCTGGATCTGCTATGTTGGCTGTGACGAGTTCTGCTTCAACACCAGTCACTTCCCCGATCTGCCTCCCCCCGAAGACAACGAGGATGATGTCAGCGGGAAGGGCCCGTCTTACATCGACAAGACCAAGCCTTTCTATGTCAGGGTGAACAACGCCATCTGGCAGCCGACACGCATCCTCTCGGTGGACAGCGGAGAGGAGGATGGATCAGCGGGTACGAGGTGGACAGGCGACATCTACGGGCTGACACCCATGTCCAACTATGAATGCGAGTTCGTGAGCACACGTACGGACGAGGTGATCTTCTCGACCAGTATTAGGACCATACCAGCTAAGACCAAGGACGCCGACGTGGCCAAGGTTGCTGGAGCGCCACGCTCGCAGTACCGGCACGAGTCTCCCGCCACTACCCTGAGGACCTCGATTGCTGGCCTGGAGGCCAAGCTGAGCGACGAGAAGGCCAAGCTCAAGTCTTCCCGGAAGGAGAACAACCGGAAGACGAATGCAGTCAAGAAGGACATTGACAGGTTAACCTCGCAGGTACAGTCGGCCGGTGGTTCGGATGACAGGCTGAGGCAGAAGGTGGCGCAGAACACGACGCAGCAGAAGCAGGCAGAGCAGGCCATGGAGGAGCTGCAGGGACTCTTGAAGGAGCTGCAGACGATTCCGGAGGAGGTGCTGGCCGGATACCGGGAGAAACAGGGCCAGTACAACTCGGAGAAGGGCCAGTTTGACCAGGCTCGTACGGCTTTCAAGCGCTTCAAGTCGTCCATGGAACACGAGACCAAGTCTCTGGACGATGAGCAGACAAGCCTGGGTGCCAAGCGGAACAAGATCGCTGCTCGCCTCACCAAGGTCGACGGCGAGCATGCGCGCATCACAGACGCCAATGCCCGCGGTCTCGACGAGGCCGAGCGCCGTCGACAGGACACGACCAGCTTCGAGGGAGAAGTGGCCCGCAGGGAAAAGGACTTTGCCCAGCGACTGGCGCTTGCGCTCGCCCGCAACCAGGAGAAACAGCAGGAGGCGGGCAACCTGTCCGCCATGCTTGACAGTGTCCTCAAGACCTTCAAGCAGCCAGACTACCCAGCTTACTACGAGCGTCAGGATCCTGCGGTCTTCAACAACAACAACAATGCAGCGGCCACGCAGTGGCCACAATATGCGCAGAATCCCCTCTGGTCCCCATCGCCTGCCGCCGCTCTCCCCGCAGCGACACTCGCTGGGAATACGACTGTCAACCCTCTGTACGCGCAGCCCCCCTACCAGCAGTATCAAGGTCCTCCCGGTGGTATGCCGATGCGTCACAAGTCTAGAGGGCGCTCTTCATCGATGCTGAGCGACGTCTCTGGGTTCACGCAGTCGACAAACGAGGATGACGAGGTCGGGAACAACAGTGGTGCCTCCAAGAACACCAGCACCTGGAACCTGAATGGGATCAACGCCACGGGCAACGTGTCTGGCGGCAGCTCCATCAACGTCAACGCTCCGCCATTTCTCCCTCCGCAGTCGCACTCTGGCAACCCCAGCCCGTTCGCGCAGTATTCCAAGCCCACCGGCGGAATGCGGAGTCCTCCTGGATTCCCGCCGCCCTTTTCGTCAGGCGGTGGAATCTTGCGCAAGGGTTCCGGCTGTGGTTCTGGGTTTGCCTCCGGCTCTGGTTCTGGCGGTAGTATGCACAGCGGAAGCGGAAGCAGCCAGGGTAGCAACAAGGATCCCTCGAGTCCCGTGTAAAAATCGGGGCCCGCTGTGCCTATTCTTGTTCCTGTGTCTGGGCCTGTTGGTGTTTATTTTTTGGGGGGGTACCGCGTCTAGTCCTGCTGCAAGCCTACTGCCGGATGTCATGTCGTCTTCCTCCTCATCCTCGTCGACAGGGGCGTTGGTGTAACCTCCACGCTGCTTGTCGACTCAAGGTTGGGGGGGAAGCTCATGGCATCTGTCCCAGTTCATGTCACCACTGGTCTACGTCTGGTCTATCTGTCTGTCTGTCTGTCTGGGATCTCGTTCTGGGCTGGTCGGTCCAGGTCAACAGTCTTTAATGTCTATCCATAGGTAGTAGATTGGATTAGCTAGCGTGTCGAGATGTGTGTATAGCGAGAGTTGTGCAGGGTCTTTCTGTCGAATGCAATCGAGAAAAGTTTTCTTATATCCTTTTTGCACCATGATTCGCCAAGTTTCTTTCTGCTTCGGATTTGCGTGGCCTGACCACAACTTGAACCACACACAATGACACTGTCAAGTGTTATATAAACCCAGTCACAGAGGCTACTAATTCTGACCTCCAAATTCTAGACAATCTCAAACTTCTCCGGTTCCAGGCCACGGAACAGACCTTGCAGATACTCGTCGACCTGCTCCCCTTTAGTTGGCATGCCATGTGGGTTCTTGGTACGGTGCGTGGTAAAAGCCCCGAGGCGTGAGTACCGCTTAACAACAGGGGCAGCAACACTGCGAGAATCACCACTGCCACCACCATCCGCAGCTGCTGAAAGAGGACAAGAGGATGGATCCAGTTCGCGGAGGACGAGCCCCAGCGGGCCATTCAGCTCTTTGGCGCCGGATGTCTCGTTGATGGTGCCGAGGAGCAGAAGACGCACAGGAATCCACGAACTGTCAAGTCTGTCGTTCTCGAGGGCGTCAGGAAACATCTGCAGCATGGGGATCTCCTCGACGCCGTGTTCGTCTGGAGAAAGTGACCCCCCTCGTGCTGTTGGCAACGACGCCGCTCTTCTATGCAGCGAATGGCGTGGCTCGGCCTGTCGCCACAACCACAAAGCACCAAGTATCTTCCCCGACCCCGTGATCCGGCCCTCACGAACCGCACCACACGGCGCCTCCTCGTCGACAAGCGTGACGTGGGCCTCGAGATCCATGATCGCCTTTTTCTTCTTCTCCTCCTCCTCCTTCTCCTCCAAGTCCATATTGAACCGCGCAAGAATGAACTCGACAGGGCCGTTGACGCCCGCCCACGACCAGGAAGGGCCCTGGTACGCATCCGGCCGTGCCCTGCGCCCTCGCACGTCGATGCGCCAGAGTAACCACCGCTGCAGCGTGCGCGTCCAGAGGCCGGCCTTGTACCCGCCGCCGTCGCTCGCGGCAAGCATCATCTCGGCGATGCCCGAGATGGCCAGGATGCGGTCGCGCGGGTCCGTCAGGTGGCGCCTGGAGTACTTCTCCACCAGCTGGTAGAACTCGTGCTCGCCCCTGCTGAGCCCAAACAGCCAGCGGTCGCGGCCGTGGACCTGCTGCTGCTCCTGGTGCTGCTGGTGCTGTTGGTTCTGGTGTTGGTGCTGCTGCTGGAGCCGCTGGATGCCGAACTGCGCGCGGAGCTGGGGCTCGCGGCCCGAGGCCTTCCAGCCGTCGGTGGGCTTGTCGGCGCCAAACTGCGTGGCGCAGCACCAGTTTACGTTCCTGGTGGCGAACTCGAGCACGCGGGACGAGAGGAAGGCTTCTTGTAGACACCAGCCGCGGTAGTCGGTGGGTTCTGGCCGGTCTGCCGTCTGGGCGTTGGCTGCGTACACCGTGCCGATTCTGGCGCCGTCGGCGGTGGTGATGCCCTTGGGGAAGCGGAGGGGGAGCTTGACGGCTAGTTCTTGCTCTTCTCCTTTTCTCTTCTCTTCTGCCAGTGTAGCAGTAGTGGAAGAGGAGGAGGAGAAAGGGGAGTGCGGCCTGAGGAAACCGTCCACTGCCCTCTCTGCCCGCGCTGCCACGATGGTGATGACGGCGTTGTGGTAGATTTGGGGCATCAGGGCGATCTGCCGCTGCTTGTCGAGGTTGTCGTCCTGGACTATGCACAAGCTGTCGACCCACAGGAAGCGGTACCCGAGGCTGAGGGTGACCACGATGGCGTCCTGGATGGTGGCCGGCAGGACGTCCCATTGCAGGTCTAATTGTTCCGAGGTGAGCCTGCTGCGTGTTGTCTTGTGAGGCTGGTCGCCGCCCCAGCAGTAGCTGAGGGCGAGATAGGGCTCTGGGGCTGTTGGGGATGGGAAGTAGATGGCTGCTTGGTACCCAGCGGTTGTCTTCGTGCACTGGGACATTATCATTGCCAACTGCGGTCAGCTTGTGTATCTCGAACATTACATAACTACTTTGGCTTGTTTGTCACGAGCGACGGACGCCTCTACTTACTTCTAATACCATTCTGGGCATGAACGATGGGCTTGGTTTGGGGCATGTCTCGTGGTATTCAAGGCATTGCTTAGCCCAGCTTCGTGAGAGAGAAAGAGTCTCTTTCGACCCTGGAAAAGGGTTGATAGGTCGGCAGGTGACAAATTGGTCAGAACCACTCCCTTGAGGAACGTTGCTTTATTAGCAATCATTCCAAAACAGCCAGTCTGTTCTCCATATAAATCCTACTCCAGCGTCTCTCTTGTGTAAATTGAATAGCAAGCCTCACCGACAGCGGCGAACAATGACATGTAGCCAGATCGTATGCCCGTGAAGTACCCAGCAGCATCGACAGACACCCCCAGGTACCACAGGCCGATATAGATCTCCTCGAGGTCCCCTCCGCCGATGAGGAGGATGTCAGCGCTGCGAGTCTGCAGCTCCTCCCACCGGTCTCGACGCGCGTACGAGTTGGAGGCTGCCCACGTTCCGCACAGCCACCTGGCCAGCTCACAGGAGGACTGCGCGGCGAGCAGCGCGGCCAGATTGGGCTCGAAGAAGAAGGTTTCCCGCGGGGCCTTCTGCTCTGCTGAGGAAGGGTGGTAGGTATTTGCGAAATCTATGACCATCCTCTGGCAGAATTGACATTGGTGATACTCGGACAGGTACGCCAGCGGAGCCATCTTTTTCCTTGTCCCAGCCGTCTCGACTTTTTGTGTACCAAGTACGCGAGATTTCATTCATAGACGCTGCGGTGATGAGTGAGCGGCTAAGGGAAAGAGATGTGCCATTGACAAGGTATTTCCGTTATAACGAAAGAGGCCTAATTACCGTTACATAGTAATATTTGCCACTGTCAGTGTGAAATGGAGATTTGTTTGCTGGTTTGCTTGGATGGACAGCAACCAAGGTTGTGCAAAAGTCAATAGTGTCTATGAAAAGCCAGGCTCTACCATTCCATGACACCAGCACATTAGATAAGCTTGCCCAAATGAGGGATGAAGGAGGGGCCAAGAGGCGCAGCCAGACTCAGCACAGTTCGAACCTCTGCCCAGGTGATGCTGCTGCATCTTGCTTATCGTATTGCACCAAATCCACACTCTCTGCCGGCCTGTGGAACTTTTTGTATGTCTTGTCCCTGGCTCAAAAGGTCTGCTATGTGATACATTGATGTCCATCTATAAGCTATGAGAAACCCTGCCTCATGTATTTGATATTGCAGCAGTATTTACAAATCATATCACATGGATCAACAACTGAAGGAATGATTGTGTTTAAGCACGACAATGTCTATCAGGGGAAAAGTCATTGCTCATGACAACAGTATAGATGATGTGTTATGTATGTTTGTCTTCCAATCTACATGTAATTACATTTGAATCTGATTTCTTTTCGTGACTTAGTGTTGTATGTGTGTTTTCCAGTCATATTGACGCTGTGCAGAACTAATAAAGCTGTTTGGTGAAGAATGTCAAGGCAAGTCAAATTCTCCTAGAGCAACCTTCAAACCAAAATGAAGTACTTAATCAGTGACTCTTAAAGACTCACAAGCTACTCAAGCCAATAGAAGCAAGACTTCAATACCAGTAATTAGCAAAACACAGACTTGTCTCCCAGAAGATAAAAACCCAAACCAAGTATTTCTTATTTTCTCTAAAATTCCAATGTTGACAACCGTGATTGAATCACCATAATCATTCATTCCCCATCACATTTAAAATCCCAATGCCCACCCTCCTCTCCTCGCCCCCCAACCTATGAACTCTCTTCATGCATTGGAAGAAAGCTTGACGACTAATTGGTCCCAACAATGTCTGCTTCAGCTGGAGACATGGCTGCCCTCTTCCTGGGAGGCTTCGGCACCTGTCTGCTTGTCCTGACCGTGTGCTGTTTCTACGAGGTGATTCGTTTCAACGAGAGACCACAGCATTGCTACTTGTGTGGAGTGGACATTTGCAGTTATCTGTGGTGTGGTGGCCGGCCCAGACGTTTGGTGGGAGGAGAGCAGATTTAAACCAATGGGGTAAAATAGTGACCTAGGTATGTCCTTGTGTAATGAGAACAAAAAGGCGGTATTAGGCTATAGGATATAGACTAGGCATATTTGATTAAGTCGTGTGGAATTTTATAAGGCTGCCTTATCACATCTTTGTTCATAATCAAATCAAATTTGACGTATTGAGCAAAGCTCTAGGCAGAGGGTAATTCTCACGGGACTCTCATTGCAAGGAGCCAGTGTACACACATATTGAAGTCACAACACACGATAGTTTCTCAAGACAAGGTAATATCAGGGGAAGGATCATTCTTTTTGGATTCTCTCTACCTGCTTTTGATGTGCTCCGCGCTAGCTATCGAGGTTCCGCCATATCTCAGGAACGATTTCCCTTCCAAGTACTTGCGTCCGCATCATCGGCGCCACTGCGATGGGCGTGTGGGAAGATGTTCTCTTTCATATCCACTCATCGGCTTCAATAGGCGCAGCGACCAAGTGGATCGCTTAGTAGTTGAACTGAGAGTCGTGGTCACTGTGTAAAGGGGAAATACCGCCTGGTCAGCATGACTGATGTTACAGGAACAACAACAAAGAGGAGCGACGATTCACAACTCAATGATAAGGGGGGGGGGGGGAGGATGCTCGAGGGGGCTTGTGAGAACTTACGGGTGCCACTCGTCCTTGTCAGCGTACTGCGTGTCGTACAGCTTCTCGGCGTGCTTCTTGGCCTCCCACTTGGCCTTCTCGGCGTCGACAAAGTCGGCACCCTTGGTCTGCATGAGGCGCTCGGCCTCACCGGCAGCAAGACCGGCGAGGATCTCCTTGGCAACACCGTGGGAGACGGGCTTGCCCTCAGAGCGCTGCTTGTTCTCGTAGGCACGCATGGCAGCGAAGCCAGCGGCGGCACCCAGAGACTCGTTCAGGAGGGAGGCATCGTGCTTGGGGGGCTCACCGCTCTCCCAGGCATCGCTCTGCTCCTTGGCACTGCCTATTGCGGGTTGTCAGCACTGGGCGTCCTGTACCCAACCCTCACCAACTGAGGAGGTTGTGGCATGTTCTTTTGTATACGTGTGTGTGAGGGGTAAGGAGGAGAGGAGGAGGAGAGGAAGGGATGAGGCGTCGAGGAAAGATGCAAAGGGATGAGAGGGGCGAGCGTACCGAAGTCGAAGAAACCCATTTTGAATGATAGTTTGGATGAAGTAGATGAAGATTTACTAGTGGACTTTTGTTGTTGTGAGGGTGGATGAGAAGTCAAGAAGACAATACTGAGGCGTGAGGAGGGGAGGGGAAGGAGCTATATATAATCAAAAGTTCTCTCCGAGGAGGGACGACCCCTCTTCTCCTTTTTGCCCATGGTCTACTACCTAAGCTGCATCCCCCACCACCTCTGACATGTGCGGCACCCTGTCTCTCATGGAGGGTGAGACGCTCGAGTGGAGGCCCTGGTTCGGGACCTGGGTCGGTGTAAACAGACGAAGCACTGCCCCTCTAGTTGCTACGCTGGGGATAGGCAATCATGCCCTAGCTTCATGCTCATGATGAAAAGATCCAGGGATGACGCCGCAGTGGCCCCCAGCCAGTTGAAAGACGTAATTGGGGCTCCACCCTGAACAACCCCTCGCCGTGCCAGAACCTATAACGAGGCACCTTGAGGGTCGGGGGCGTGGACGGACCCCTGGGTCCACCGATCGTGGAGAGCTTGACCTACCACTCCTCCCACCCCCTAAGTTTAACACACACATCATCGTCATCCCGCGTTCCTGCGGGAGTGGCTGCAATGGCATGATGGTACAGAGCTGAGAGCTTGAAGGGGCCAATTGGGGCGGTTACAGAATGTGCAAGCGTGCTTGACGCGGCCGTCGATCGTATGGGCATTGTATAACTGTGTGAGCGGGATACAAGGAGAGCACCAAGCTCGCCTGGCTCGGCAGAGGGTGACAGGACTGGTTGCCTGGTGCCTGTTGTGTCCTCCTCTTGGGGTCGTAGACGGATCTAGATCTTCAGCGCGTACGACTTTCGAAGGGTCGTGGAACTCGAACCATGCCATCATAGGCCTCGCTCTGCGAACCCCTCCTACAACCGCGCCATTGCTCCTCCCTCCCCCAAACCCTATGCCATGGGTACTTTTGAGAGGACCGACAATTGCCGCTGTTCTCGTATTCTGTGGAGGATGTGAACAGTTCAGGAAGTGGAGACCTATACCTGTTTACTTTCTCTCTTTCGCTCTCTCTCTCTCTCTTGCAACCTTGGCAGGACACTGTGGCAACAAGAGACACAACACAGCACACGCAAGGAAGGGGAAGAGCTTGTTTCCTGAGCACTTTCCAAGGAAAGTTGACGTGAAGCTTGCTTTGGCCCGTGGAGGGAACCAAGCCACGCCATGGAGGGGTAGCTCTCCACCATGGTGGGCCCTGGGAACATGCTGGCTCTAGACCGCACCCGCATCAAGCAAGGTGTACTGTACTATGGTATAGTCTAAATCCACCCAGGGCTTATGATTGCTGTTGCAGCCAACATGCTAGCCTGGACTGATGGACCAATATGGCAACGCTGGCTGGCAGAAGCTTACAGGAGAGCTTGCCTTGCTGGCGTCTCCTGGGCCTGCCCATAGATAATGCATGAAACATTGTGGCTGTCAGGATCAGATGAGAAGACCCGGGAGAGGGGGTCCAAGACAGGCCTGCCAGGACTGCCACGACAACAACGAGCTTACCCGAACGGCACACATGATCCGTTAGCCATAGTCCATTTTTCCGGCCGTCTTGTAGCCTGTTCGTATTAACCTGACAGAGTAGTAACACCCGCGAGAATAATCTGGGGCAGGGACCAGGGAGCTTCAGTGAGTTTGTAGTCAGGCAATGAGCCGTCGTTGCCCCGGATCCATACTCTGCTGCAGCAGAAGACGTGGTAAGGTGCCTTTGGTGCTCTATGCACCATGCATAGAAAACAAGGTATGTGAATCAAGGAGACACAGCCCTCAACGTGGACGAATGAGGCCTCTTAGGCTTTGCCACTTGGTCACCGCGCCCCGGCTCGGTTGGCTCTCTGGCGTGCTTGCTTAGTTTGCACCCGCATATGTGACGAGCTTCGTCGTGGGGAACTCATGTGGAGGGGGGTTGAATAGCGGTGACAAGCTTCATTTGAGCTTCCTGCGACCTCGTTGGACAACCAGCAAGATAGCAGGGGTCGTGATTGATGTCACAGCTAAATTCAGCTCTCTGGTTTCTCCTTTGGCTCCCTCAATCGCATGAGATGATGGATTGGGCGGCTGTTTCATGCGGGACGAAAACGCAACGTCGCGGGACCAATCCCAGGTGCAACGCGACCCTATGTCATCGTCATGCTCCTGAAGGGAGACAGAGAGCTGAAGAGGGGCGGGCGGCCGCTGCGCGCAGACGTGGGTGTCCAATCCGTGGCCACAGATGGCCCTGTGTCGGGTAGAAGGGCCCAGTCTCCAGCAGAAACAGGTGGGTTCCGTAGAAGAGAGGGCTAAGAGGTCAATCAAACAATGCCATGCCGGTCGCTTGGGTCCATGGCCCCACGTAGCCGCTGGACCCCTGAGGAAAATACCCCTTGGCGAACGAGCTTGCTAGCTGGGTACCGGCAGTCAGGGGCTACCGAGCACCGAGGTTGCAGAGCTACGTGACTTGCAGGATCGCCCCCAAGTTGACTCGCTGCAGACGCCCGTTTTATGCACAGCCATGCTGTGTGTGGGCGGCATCAAAGCTCGAGAGGCCACCAGCAAAGCTCAGCCATACACACTGTATCAGCTGTACACTGGATGCTGCTCCACAGGCTGTGGACGATCGCACAAAGTGTGACGTTTCGATGTTTTGTGTTGACACGCAGGTAATGGCTGAAGTCCCTCTGATGCAATTGCTGAGAACCTTCTATACTCTTCCCGCAGCTTGGCAGCAACTTGGTTCCCGCCGCAGCCTTAGCAACCCGTTGTTAGACACTTGGCCAAGCTAGCCAAGCTTTCTGGAACGAGAGTTCCTGGGGAAAGGGAGACAGACTGCTTGCCGTTGACGATCGTCGATCATGCTTCGCAGTGAAAAGGATCCGAGAGAGGACCACACATGCTGCTTTGAACCGAGAATCTTCCGTCCCACGATGGTAGCAGACCGAGGTAGCTGCTCCATGGATAAGTTTAGATAGATATGTGTCTGTCGCTGACCTGGAAGCGCCGTTCCATGCCCAAAAGTAGTGGCCGCGTCAATGGTCGCATCGCATCGCGTGATTCAAGCCTAGAATCCTGCACTCCTGCAGCTTGAGACGCTCAAAATAGGTTTATGATCTGCAATCATGCCTCGAAAAAGAGAATAACGCCTCCCAATAAAAGGTGGTCGTGACAGCCAAAAACGGCTGCTGGCCATCAAGTGTCAAACGTTTCCAAGGATCGGAAGGAAGTCGCATCTTGACGTCTTAATTGAGCGTGTTAAGATCAAGTAAGCCTCTTTGCATAAGTTTGATGACGTTTGAAATAGTTGCATTTGACTTGCTTTGGTGGCTTTCTGGCGGGCGTCTGTCAGCACGTCTGTGTGAAATCGATGCTATGCTGTCTATTTCGGTGTAGATTCTGCATGGAACAATTCCACTCTTTGGCAAAGCACATATGAGGAAGAATAATTGAGAGCAAAACTCTCAGGAAGGTACCACACAGGAAGAGGGAAGCAGCAGCTGGCCAAGGCCCCCCGCCTAGCTGTTTGAGTGGCTACCCCGCAATAGCCTTGCATGGAAAGCTACCTTGCAGCCTTATCGCGGATTAGAAAAATTTCAGATAAGACTCCTCTGACAAGGTCACATACAAAGTAATCTTTTCTTGACTTGACTGTCCTAATCTCCCAATCGAACTGCCTATTTATGCACAAAGTTAAGACATGGAGGAAGCAACACAAGAACTATCCATTACAAAACCAGCACTTGCCAATGAGGCAGACGATATGCTGCGACATGAGTCTCCATTCCTCCACCCGGGTTCCGTAACCAGGGCGAATACGCTGGCAATCGTCCAGCTCGCCAAGGACGACCTCGTCCCCGTCTACTTGCGACAATCCCAAGGCGAACACGACGGCTACAAGGAGGGACACGTTCTCAACACACGATTCGGCTCGTTTCCGCACTCGACGTTGATTGGCATCCCATGGGGCTCTCAGGTCCGCGCTTCCAATGTCGACACGGGCTCGCGAGGCCGCAGAAAGAACAACAACCAACAGCAGATCAAGAAAGAGGGAGAAGAGTCTGCACCTCATGGTGGAGAGGACACGAAAGACAATGTAGAAGGTGGATATGCAGAGCTCAAGCGCAAGAGAGATGCCAGTGACGAGGGTGAGAAGCGAACCAAGAGCGAACCAGACGAGCCAGCCAGGTCAGCTGAGGCCGAGGACAACACAGCAACTGAACAGACTCAAGCAGCAACCACAGAGAAGGAAGATGAAGAAGAGAAAGACCAAGAACAAGAGGCGACGCAGCAGTTGCCCGCACAGAAGCAGCAGCAGAAGGGCAACACAACTGCCGCGAAGAGCGGGTTCATCCACATCCTCCCGCCCACACCCGAGATATGGACAAGCAGTCTTCCCCACCGCACACAGGTCGTCTACACCCCCGACTACAGTTACGTTCTCCAGCGGATACGGGCACGGCCGGGTACGAGGCTCATCGAGGCGGGTTCCGGCTCTGGCAGTTTTACGCACGCCTCGGCGCGGGCCGTCTACGACGGTTGCACCAGCTACCACGACGATTCTCAGCCCACGGGCAAGGTATTTAGCTTCGAGTTTCACGAGCAACGCTACGAGAAGATGAAAAAGGAGCTGCAAGAGCATGGACTGAGCCGCTTGGTCGAGCTCAACCACCGCGATGTCTATAATGAAGGCTTCCTGGTGGACGGCAAGAGCCCCGGGGCCGACGCAGTGTTTCTCGACCTGCCGGCACCGTGGCTGGCGCTGCCTCACCTGTCAAGACGAAGACCCAAGACGGGAAATGAGATGGAGGGCGTAGAAGGTCGACAGGAGGAGTGGATCTCGCCCCTCAATCCCAATAAGAGCGCCTATATCTGCACGTTTTCGCCCTGTATCGAGCAAGTCACGCGCACGGTGTCGGAGATGCGCAAGCTTGGCTGGGTAGACATTGAGATGGTTGAGATCTCGCACAAACGCGTCCAGGTGTTCCGCGAGAAGATCGGCTTGAACATCGTTTCTGAACGGGGCATGCAACAAGCGCCTAAGGATGTCTCGGAGGCATTGGAGAGGCTGAAGGAGATCGAGGTCAAGGCTGCTGAGCACAATGCCAAGATGCTGGCTCAGCATACCCACAAAAAAATTGTGGACGACGACGACGACGACGACAATGATGATGAAGTCAACTTGAAGAAGGGTGACGCAAGAACGCAAGCTGCAGCGACCCATGTGAACGGGGTCTATGGGGCTCCCAAGGCTGTCGAGGAGGAAAACAAGGATATGGCCGTCAAGCCATTCATGCAAGGACGCCTCGTCACTCGTGGCGAGGCGGAGATCAAGGCTCACACGTCCTATCTAGTCTTTGCGATCCTACCGCGCGAGTGGACCGAGGAGGACGAGGCTTCTGCCGCAGCGAAGTGGCCCATTGGCAATGAGCAGAAGGTGATTGGTGCCGTGGACCGGGCCGCGCGTAAGCAGCAGAAGCGTGAGCAGATGCACGGCAATCGCCAGAAGAACAACAAGATGAAGGAGGACGGCAGAGCAAAGGGCCGGGCGAAGGCGGCAGGAGGCAAAAGTGAAGATGTCACGGTGACGGCTCGGACTGAGCAGCCTTCGAAATAAACCAGGCAAGCCCAAATCCTAGATGCTTAGATTCTTGACAACTAAATTGATACCCATACAGCTTGCAACCGAGCTCGCACTGTTATGGCCCTTCCTCGTCGACTGCTTCGTCTCGCCTGGCAGCCATGCTATATCTCCAAGATTATCCTCTCTCAAGCTTACTACTCTGCATGTCCCCAGCTCCACTCCGGCGCGACCTCTCGCGGCCCTTTTGGTGGTATATACGCATGTGCAGAACCGCTGGACTCAGCATCGCCCAGCACTTGAATGGCCCCCGCTGCCTCTGCCTCCCGAGCCTCCTTGTCCTTTCTCACGATCCGCTTCAACGCCTGCCGACTGAACACGTCTTTCAGCTTCCTGGTGCGCGGGGACTGCAGATCAAGGTCTTCAAAGGACGTGAATGGTTTTGGGGAGGGCTCGGCAGGAATTTCGTCGGGGTCTGCCGTCCTCGCTGCAGGAGTTTGGTCTCCTTCATGAGGACTATTGAGCACTGAGGGCGACTCGGACCCTGCGGCACGCAGCGGAGGCGAGAGCTCCGCTGGCATATGAGCCGCGCCTCTCGATGGCTCCGAAGGCATCTTGAGAAAACCCGACGGTCGCTGCGGGATCCCAACGGGCACAGGGGGGACCCGCGTTCTGTTTACCAAAACATAGCGCTCTGGTGAGATCTGACTCCCCTCTTTTTCCATGGACGGCACACTCCACGGCGGCGAGGGTGGATGCGGCCCGGGTCCCAGGGACATTCTCGTTGTTGGTGTGCCAGACACACAAGCATGGTGCATGAAACCAAGCGGCTGAGGTGGTGATAACGGCGGGCTTTCACCAGAAGAGACGTGAGTGCGCTGCGGTAAACGAAGTGGTCGCACGTGGTCGTCTGGGTTCGGCATCGCAAACCTCTCTCCCTCCGATGTACTCACAACAAGAGACTGAGAATGTCCTCTCCTCCCAGCCGGGATCTTCGGTGGTCTGGACGGCTGAAAGGCTCTGTACCTTTCATCACCGCCAAGTCCTGTGGGCGACAGAGTGGATGTGGGCTCTGGTCCTGCTACTGGTGGACTTGTAGACCCTCTGCCAGGCACGGGTGGTTGACTCGACCGCCGAGGACCAGGTCTCAACACTGAAGGCACGTGGCTGATTTGTGACGTTGTGGGCAACGTCGACTGTCGGAAGCCGTGTTGTGTGTATAGAGACAGAGCCGGTCGCGTCTGAGGCGGCTCCTGCTCCAGTGGCAGCTTTGGTGGAACCATGGGGCCCTGGGCTTGTCGTGATGGGAGATCCGCGCGAGTGTTCACCCTTGACGATTGCTCAGGCGTGCTTTCACTGGGCAACCCTCCTCCTGTAGTTGACCCCCACGACTTTCCTGGGTTTGTGTTGAGAGACCTGCCCTCCAGCTCAGCCTCAACCGTCATGGCACGATGCTCGTGAGAGCCCCTTCGCCAAGGTCGCTCCTGTCCTGGCAGATCCCTCTCGTCCCCTGGGCTCCTCACAGCAGCCGGCAACTCAACAGGATACTGATTCTCCAGATTGGGCACGGGCACAGGCTCCAGCCACGTCGCCGCGGTGTCTGGCAGCTCCACCGGTGGCGGGTTGGTCTCGTCCGCGCAGAGCGCCGTCGACTCACTCACAAGCTCCGGGACCTGTCCGAGGGGCGATGGCACGATTTCTCTGCTGTCTAGCATCGGGATGTTGTCCGGTACTGGCTGTGGCTGTGGTCGCGGTTGCGGCGCGTCGTCATGGGCCTGGCTGCCGTCTGCCATCTGGTCAAATGGCCTGGTCGGCTCTGTCTCGGCAGGGTGCTTTGGGCGTCTCGTCCTTGAGGCCTGCGGTTTTGCACCATCGGGCACGGACTCGTCGCTCTTGTTGAATGTCATGGTCCCCGTGGAGAGCTCGCTGACAGAGGCAGGAGGCGGGGTGACAATCCCAGCACTTGTTGTAGGAGGAGTAACGATGCTCGACGATGCTTGTGCTCTTGCTGCTGCCACTGGATCGCCTCCCCCTTCCTCTTCCCGCTGCAACCTGCTGGCGACATCCTCCCAATCGTCAGGGCCGAAATACCCAAAATTACCAAAGTCAATAGTTCCTCCACAGTCATCATCCTTCTCTTGAGCCCTGTCTCTCATGCTCTTCCGCCCCGAAGCAGCAGCCGCCGTGTCTCTTGTCCCGTTCCTCTTTACCTGCCTCTCGCTCTCGAGCCTCTCCTCCGGCAATAGCTCGGCGGTGGGTATCACGACATGGTCCAGAGCGATGCCGCTGAAGCCTGCAAAGTCGGGCCACTCGTCACCTTCCTTGGGGAAGGTGTACTGGGTGTGGTTGGTCGCTTCGTAGATCCAGAACCATCGTTTGCCGTCGTAGTCGGATACCCAGCCAGGCGGCAGGGTGGCCATCCCTTTCTTCCACCTCGTGGCTCCGAAAAGCCGGGAGAAAGAGAAAGGAGCGAAACAAGCAGGAAAGGGCGCAAGGGCGAGTTGCTGTTCCTTAATGAGGGTGCCACGGGTTTCTACCTCCTTGGAGGCAAACACTCCCTCCCCTTGTTTTGTCTTGTGTAACTAAAGAGTCGCGTGCAAAGATGGGTGGGTGGGTGGAACGCGGCTCACTCCCAGGCTCTCAACAATAACAATTCCGCATGATCATCATCAGCGCTCGCCGCAGACAAGGTGAGTATGGCTTCGCAAGCTCCAAGCATCATCTCCCAAAATAGGAGGAAGATGACAACAACGCCACACAGAGTGGAAGAGACGTTTCGGCAGTCATTGTTATCACGGTGGTTAGGAGGGCTGGACGCAGAGCGGGTCCGACCTTGGCATCGTGTGCGGCTGAAAGGGCTTCAGCTCTCTTTCCATTCGTAGGTGAGGTGGACGCCACGTTTCTTGGATGGCGTCCTTTTGCCATTTCCAGAAAAGACGGACAGGAGGACCATGTCGGTTCTGCAGGGTCACGGAATTTGTTCCGTGATCTGGGGTCTGTGTGAGCTTCTCCTTCTTCCGCTGATGTTGACCGTACAAGAGTACTCGAGTCGGCGTGCAGATTATCTACTTATCCAAGGCACGCATGGTTGCATATATGCTTGAGTGATTCTTACAATTGTAGACTGTGAATCTCGTCTTTTCTCCAAAAGGGTTCAACTGACTCGTTGTTCTCGCTTCCTTGCGATGGTCCTGTCAATACTGACCTGCTCTTCCACCAGCATCCTGTTCCAAAAGGCTTCGCACATTTTCTAGGTAGACCAGTCTGCAGGCTCAATTCAAGACTCCCCTTTCCTGCTCCTGATCCAAACCTCCCTCTCCTCCCCTCTCTCACTCTCACCTTCACCACCAGCAGCCCCAGTCCCACAAGGCCACCGCAGTTCCACATCCCAGACCCCCAGGCGATAATCCCCCCGGTCCCCCATCCCCGTCGTCAGCTCAAACGCATAGCTGTGGCCCCGGCACCGAATCCCCCGCCCCAGCACCCTCCCCGCGTCCTCAATGTCAAACGGCCGGCCCCACGACAGGCTGTAGGCCCGGTGCGGACACGCGTGGTCGACGGCGTGGAAGCGGCCCTTGTACTGGAAGACGAGGACCTGTTCCCTCATGGCCCAGGCATCCTCGCCCGCTGCTGCGTCCAGGTCGATCTCCTCTGCTAATACAACCGGGCATTCTTCTCTTTCTCCTTTTCCTCCTCCTTCTCCTTCATCTGCTCCGCCTCCTGCTTCCTGGCGAGACTGCTGCTGCTTCGGGTGGAAGACCTTGCAGCCTGGGGCGGGTGGAAGAGGAGGTGGTGGTGGAGGGCCATGGTCATCACCACCGTCTCCTCCTCCTCTTGTCCCTCCTCCTTGATGATGTTCGCGCGGTTGGGCCTAGGCGAGCTTGAAGTAGGGCTCGCTTGAGTCGGTGATGTCTGGATAGGAGGAGGCCAGCCCTGCGAAGAACCATTGGTTGTTTTGCTCTGGATGATCTTTGGGGAGGAGGTGAAGCCGGCGTGGCCATCGTGAATCAAAGTCGCAGTGGAGTCAGTTTGGTGAGTAGGAAGAAACTGCCCGAGATACGAGCAGGACGATAGTATGCGCAGAATCATAATCTTTCGTAATTCCTTGTTTCCTCCTTCCTCCCTTGTCTTCTTCTTCTTCTTTTTTTTCCTTTGCCCCATCTCAATTATACCAAGCTGAGCGCTGAGCTAAAGTTCATGAGGTTGTTCACTGCACTTGAGCTCCATTCCCCATCGCGGGACGGAAACAGTTGAGGCAATCCTCGCCGACATTGACCTTGTTCTAGACTGAGGCCCATCGTTAGTCACGAAACGTATTATAGTTCAGGATGACAAGTCCCGTCATCATCAATAGAGAAACAGTTCCTCCTGCCTCTTCTGAGTCTGAATTCATTATGCATTCATTTCTGAGCTTCGCAGTCGCACCTGCAACGTCATGTCTGTAGCTGAGCGGGACCCCATGTGCTGTAGCGCCTGTTTATTTACGTACTACAGCACTGAGAAGCAAGTACCAAGTACTACACTGTAGCTGAGCATAATGGAAATTAGACCCTTAAAATCCACTACAGCACATGCTGGAAAACTCGCAGCGATACAGTCGATTCCACTACAGAGCAACAAAGAAACGTCAACCCCCCCCCCTTCCGTTCACCGTCCACTCTATTTCCCAACATCTTGAGAAAGTCTTCAAGGTCAACTCTGGAAAACCCCCCCTCTTCCAAAGATGCCAAAGCTGCGCCTCTCACCATCTCTACGCCCGCCCGGCGCCGCGCCCACCCTCTTCTCCCCCGGCCCACGAACCCGCCTCAGCAACCTGCTCACGAAAAGAAGATACAACAACACCAACAAACCCCCCAGCAGCCAGCCACCACCGCCATCAACAAAAAGCCCCACCCCGCAGACCTCCGACCGCGTCAACCGCGTCCTGGCCCGCCTCCCGAGCTCCATGCAGCGCTACACCGCCGCCCTACGCAATGCCCCCGTCTCCCACGTCGCCGCCTTCCTGGTCCTGCACGAGCTGACCGCCATCGTCCCGCTGTTTGCCCTGTTCGGCCTGTTCCACTACACGGACTACGTGCCGCTTGATTACATGCTGGGCCACTATGGGGGCTACGTGCGGGATGGGGTGGCGCGGTTTGAGCGGTACTTCCGGCGGAAGGGCTGGTTTGGGTTTGATGAGCAGGAGGAGGGACGGCAGCTGGGCGAGGGGGGGAAGGAGGAGGAAGAGGCTGTTATGGACCGGTGGGAGAGTCCAGATAGCAAGTATAAGATCGTCGTCGAGGTGGCGCTGGCTTACGCGATTACAAAGGCCCTGCTGCCGGTGCGGATACTGGGCAGTCTCTGGGCTACACCCTGGTTCGCTGGGTTGTTTGCCAGAATACGAGGTGTTGCCTCTAGGAAATAACAGGCAGATTTGAGACAATATGATTGCACGTGCAGCATAATCTTGTTGTTCGTAGACCTGCTTATGGCTTCGAGATTCTTTTGTTAATTTTTTTTTAATCCCGTCCCTGTTCTATCCGGCTCCTATAAAGGCAACTAGATCGTCACAGTTTGAGCCAATTTAGGCCTTCTCGTAGACCCAGTCGAACTGGGCAGCCTTGTAGCTGACCACCTCGCCATCCTTGAACCAGAGGGCAATCTCCTTCTGGGCGTTCTCGACGCTGTCGGAGCCGTGGCAGACGTTGCGGCCGACGTCAATGGAGAAGTCGCCACGGATGGTGCCGGGGGCGGAAGCCAGGGGGTTGGTGGCGCCGAGGAGGACTGTACAAGTAGATTGTCAGACAATTGAAAGCTCAGGATTGGGCAGGTAACTGCTGTTAGGGACGGGGTGGATTCTTGTACGTACCACGGCCGGTCTTGACAGCATCACGGCCCTCCCAGACCATGGCGCAAATGGGGCCGCTCATCATGTCTGGTCGGCATTGTTAGCATGAACATAGCCTCCATAGGGGCGCAATTGGCAATATAGACATACAGGACAGCAGACCAGGGAAGAAGGGCTTCTCCTTGAGGTCGGCGTCTGAAAGGCGGTCAGCGGAAACAGTTTGGTGGGGTAGCGATGGCGGGGTAGCTTCGCAAAGGGGTTTTGGCGGCGTCACGGACAGTGAGTCTCGAGGTGCTCCTTGGAGGAAGTGACGAGCTTGATGGCAGCGAGCTTGTAGCTGGAAATCAAATGCTGTCAGTACAGGAATGTCACTGCAATCGGAATGAAGCTTCCAGTCAATGGAGAATGGCGAGATAACGTACCCACGCTGCTCGAAGCGCTGGATGATGGGTCCGACGAGGCCACGCTACAGACAATGGTATTAGTTTTGACAAAAAAGACCCTCAACAGATTGTTGTTCCTTCATACCTGGACACCATCAGGCTTGATGGCAATGAAGCTATAGCAGAAATGTCAGCCAATTGTGTCTTCTTCATAGTGCTGCAGAGCACGCTGCAAGCGCATGAGACGGATGGAGGGCGCAATCGGTATGACAGGACTTGGTGGGAACGAGGAGGGACTCACGTTTGCTCGCTGGCAGACATTGTGGATTTTTGGGTTGATTCTGTGGTAGGAACAGAAGAGAAGGTCTCAGTGACGGTAGTTGTGAGAGTCTCGAAGACGACTGAAGTGTGTGGCTTAGTAGTTGAGAGGTTGAAGACCTGAGATGTGCCAGAACCGTAGAAGAAATTTCGAAAAAGGACACCTGCAAGGAGAGCCAGTAGTATGGCGACCAGTGGAGGTGGGGGCACCAGCTTGGGCCTGGACCTAGGAGTGGGCTTGTGGTTGTTGTCGCTGCTGCGGGCGCCAGCAGCCGCTGGCCCCGGCCTGGCCCCGGACCCTGCAGGGCTTTGTTGGCCATGCATGTCTCCTTCTTCTCCCAGGCCTGCTGCACCACTGCTGGTTCGATGCGAGGCTTGGATGCTATGCTGCCAATCCTCCACCTCGTGTTGATTCACCATGGCCGCCTTGCCCACGTAGATATCCTGATGCCAAGCTACCAAACCCGTGTGTGCGTGAGGGGCGAGGTCGTATTGAGAGAGGAGAGAGGAGGCAACAGCAATTCAAGCCCGGGCTTCAAGTCGGGACAGCTGGGCCTCCTGTAAAATGGTCAAAGTATTACTCGAGAACAACCCAGAGTGTTCATCAGCATACAGTAGTAGCTCAACCACGTCGCATCCAAGAAGCAAACCAAAAGTTCCTCCATCCGGTCCACGAAGATAACGCACGAGGTTCGATGAACTTCTTCAGACTGGTGGGCTTGAGCGACCGTTTCTGGGTGCAACGGTAAATGGCAGTGGTGGGTTAGGGTCTTGGACGCCAGCAGCGGAGCAGGGGGCCAGGGGTTATAGGTTCTTGCCTGCCCTGTGCTACCTGCCGTAATAGTGGAAGGACAGCTTGGACATGGACCTTCGATAACGACCAGCTTGGACCTCAACAACCTGACAACATCTACTCTCTCTTGGCACCAAGTCTTGATGGTTGTCTGGAAGATAATCTCTTTAAGTCAAGACCAATTTCCAAACCTCCTGGGACTAATTGTCTAGAAGACAGTTGACAGGAGACAATTGTTAAAGTGCCGATAGCCTAAATTTCCCTCTTTTAACTTACTTGCTCTGGTTCCCCTCCGTCGGTCTTTGGGGCGTTTTCGACAAAGTGCCGTTCGACGGCGTCACTTGCCAGCCATGCTCGTCCCACGGCTGTCCCAAAGGTGGACAGCCTACTTCTGTTTCCTTTCCATACTCTGCTCCTTGATAGCCCCTGCCGGTATGGTCTATATTCAGTAACCCAAACTCGAGCTGCTTGATGTGATCCGACTGACAAGACGACTCTCCTCCAGTCACGGTCAAGGAACACGATTTCAAGAAATGCGACCAGTCCGGATTCTGCAAACGAAATCGAGCCTACGCAGATAACGCATTAGGATCGACGTCCTGGGAAACACCCTACAAGATCCTCCCCGAGTCCACATCTTTCAAAGATGGTCAGCTGCAGGCCGTCATCCTCAAGACTATCAACGCACAGGGTGACACTGTCCGATTGCCCGTTACCGTGTCCTTCCTGCAGTCTGGGGTCGCCCGGGTTACAGTGGATGAAGAGAAGAGGCAGAAGGGGGAAATTGAGCTCCGACACAACAGCCAAGCCCGCAAGGAACGATACAACGAGGCCGAGAAGTGGGCCATCGTCGGTGGCACGGCGCTTGACAAGGACGCCAAGGTCGTGTTTGAGGACAAGACGCAAACAACTGTCCAGTACGGACCTGACGCCAAGTTCGAGGCCGCCATCAAATTCTCTCCCTTCAGTATCGACTTCAGGAGGGATGGCAGCTCCCAGGTCAGGCTCAACGACCGCGGTCTGTTGAACATGGAGCACTGGAGGCCCAAAATCGACAAGCCTGAGCCAGAGAAGAAGGAGGGCGAGGCCGAAGCAGAGGGCGAGAAGAAAGAGGAGGAGCCCCAGGGTGAGGATGAGAGCACCTGGTGGGACGAAAAGTTCGGTGGCAACACTGACTCGAAGCCCCGTGGCCCTGAGAGTGTCGCTCTTGATATCTCCTTTGTGGGTTACGACCACGTTTTCGGCATCCCAGAGCATACCGGCCCCTTGTCACTGAGGGAGACCCGTGGTGGCGAGGGTAACTTCGAGGAGCCGTACAGGCTGTACAACTCGGATGTATTCGAGTACATCCTGAACAGCCCCATGACCCTCTACGGAGCCATTCCTTTCATGCAGGCTCACAAGAAGGACTCCTCGGTCGGCGTCTTCTGGCTCAGCGGTGCAGAGACCTGGGTGGACATCACCAAGGATAAAGGGACCAAGAACCCACTCGCCATTGGCGCTCCTTCCAAGACGACCACCAACACCCACTGGATCTCCGAGAGCGGTCTGCTGGATGTCTTTGTCTTTCTTGGCCCGACTCCTCAGGACCTCACCAGGAGCTATGGTGAACTCACTGGTACCACCGCCATGCCTCAAGAATTTGCTATTGGATACCACCAGTGCCGCTGGAACTACGTGTCCGACGATGATGTGAAGGATGTCGATCGGAAGATGGATAAGTTCAAGATACCATACGACGTCATCTGGCTTGACATCGAGTACACTGATGGCAAGAAGTACTTCACCTGGGATAACCACATGTTCAAGGACCCCATCGGCATGGGCAAGCAGCTGGACGCCAGTGGGCGGAAGTTGGTCACCATCATTGACCCGCACATCAAGAATGAGAATGACTATCCAGTGGTCTCCCAGCTCAAGTCCAAGGATCTGGCCGTCCATAACAAGGATGGCAACATCTATGAGGGCTGGTGCTGGCCTGGCTCCTCCCACTGGGTTGATTGCTTCAACCCTGAGGCCATCAAGTGGTGGAAATCGCTCTTTGAATACAGCGCTTTCAAGGGCACTATGGAGAACACCTGGGTGTGGAATGACATGAACGAGCCCTCGGTGTTTAACGGACCAGAGGTCACCATGCCCAAAGACAACATTCACCACGGAGGCTGGGAACATCGTGATGTACACAACATCAACGGCATGACCTTCCACAACGCCACATACGAGGCCCTCCTCTCGCGCAAGAAGGGCGAGCTGCGCCGACCGTTCGTGCTCACCCGATCCTTCTATGCTGGTTCGCAGCGTCTCGGTGCCATGTGGACGGGCGACAACCAGGCTTCCTGGGACCACCTGGGTGCTTCGATTCCCATGATCCTGGCGCAGGGCATCTCTGGCTTCCCCTTCGCAGGTGCCGATGTCGGTGGCTTCTTTGGCAACCCGGATGCGGACCTCCAAGTCCGCTGGTTCCAGGCCGGTGCCTTCTACCCGTTCTTCCGCGGCCACGCCCACATTGATGCACGGCGCCGTGAGCCTTACCTGATCGGCGAACCCTACACTGCCATGGTCACTTCGGCCCTACGCCTCCGGTACAGCTTGCTACCATCATGGTACACAGCTTTCTACCAGGCTCATAAGGATGGCTCCCCGATCGTGCGTCCCATGTTCTACACCCACCCCTCCGATGAGGGTGGTCTGGCCATCGACGACCAGATGTTTGTCGGTAGCACCGGCCTGCTCGTCAAGCCTATTGTCGAGCAGGACAAGGAGTCCACGAAAATCTACATTCCGGACGACGAAGTCTACTACGATTACTTCACCTACGAGATCGTACCCACTTCCAAGGGCAAGGAGGTCACGGTCTCTGCACCGCTGGACAAGATTCCTCTTCTCATGCAGGGCGGCCACATCTTTGCGCGCCGCGACAGACCTCGCAGGTCCACTGCGCTGATGAGGTGGGACGACTACACCCTCGTCATCACCATGCCCAAGTCTGGCGGCCAGGCTGCGGGCGAGCTGTACACGGACGACGGTGACTCGTTTGATTTTGAGCAGGGCCAATACGTCCACCGCACGTTCGTGCTGGACGGCAACAGCTTGACGTCCAAGGACGCAGAGGGCCGTGATAGCAAGTCCATCAAGCCAGGCGAGTGGCTCAAGAACATGAAGAACGTGACCGTTGACAAGATCATTGTCGTGGGCGCACCAGCGACCTGGGGCAGCAAGAACGAGGTCACGATTACGGGCGCAGACGGGAAGACCTGGAGCGCACAGGTGGACTATACTGCAGCTGCCAAGGGTAAGGCTGCCTTCGCCGTGGTCAGGAGAGTTGGTGCAGCGATTGGGGAGGACTGGAGCGTCTCGTTTGAATAGACGAGCGAGAGGGAAGATATGGGACATCATTGTCTGAGGCGCCGCGAGCCAAGACAGCTGGGAGGACGTGTAACAACAACAGGTCTTTGCATTGAAAACGGAACACGGATTAGGAACAAGTCCTAGACACTTGACACTTGGGTCTGCCGAGTGCTCCGAAGGGGAATCTTGGCAAGACGGCGGCGTGCTGCTAGGCCTTCTGTTTTTGTGGGGATATTCTGCATATGATCGAGACTGATCGAGATGTTCATTGTGGGGGAGTGGACGGATGGATTGTATTGTACTGCGGCGATCGAGCAAGCTGGAGAGCTTCGCGAGTCTTCGTGTACTTCTTGCGACGGATGTCGGGAATTCCGGTGTTGGGAGGAGAGGCGTTCCCTTCGTCACATGGTTCGTGAGCTTGCCGTACCGGGGATGGCAGGGAAATGAAAGGGCTTGCGACGTTTCCAAGGTCTGCGACGACCGCAAGGTCTGGGCGATTTTGGCTGGAAAAGTCACATGATAAGGCAGGTAACTCTCAAGGGAATCTACTACTAAAGGTACTTTGCAAAGCATTTCTTTATTCCTAAATGGTTTGCTATGGGAAAAAAGCTGTCCGAGGCAGATTTTCACGGCGATTTTTCTATATACCTAGCAATTCTAAGTCCGTCTCTTTTACCCTCTCGTCGATAAATCTCTTCTCTCTCCCTCCTATCACCCGCTTGAACTTAGGTTAATTTTCCCACATACCTTCCTTTGGAAAGGCTCTCATCACAAGATCACAAGGAAGGAACGATAGCTGAAAGGGGGCCCACGTGACTTTTCCTGCTAAAATCATCCAAGCCTTGCGGTCGTCGCAGGCCTTGCGGAATACGTAGGCCCTGAAAACGACGCTAGGCATTGGGTATTGCTGCTAATTCCGGTACGGTGTGGAGTTCGGTCTTGAGGAGGAACTCATGTTTCCAGTCGTTCCAATCTTCGGGCGTTTCTAGAAGTTTCGTGAGGGTTTTCTTGTCCGAGAACAGCGACATTTCTGATCGAAGGTTTGTTGACAGCTCGGATTGAGGCACTGAGACTCTTAATTGTTGGATACTACACTGTAATACAAGGATACTACACAGTATACAAAGTGAGGGATCAATGATGATGGTGTTATGCTCCTTGAGCTGCTTGATTTCGTTGTCTGGTCTAGTCTCTTGGGGCCATGTCCGTGACGGAGGCCGGTCCTTTTTGCCATGCCTGCTCCTTGATGCCCGAGGCACCAATCCAAGTCTTTGTCACTTCAATCCACTTTTGGACCAACCCCCTATGCCACAGGCCTGCAGATCCGACACGTCTCTTGCTCAATGATTACACTAGAAGTTTTCTTCCATAAATAATACCCATCGTGATTCAGATTGACCCGGAGTATGGACACCGTATCGACCGGCCATGATGAGTGGAACTGCCAGGATGTCAAGTCCAAGTTATTGGACTGCGTCTTCCAGCATGCATGCACCGATACCACGCGCCAGGCAACGCTACCTTTGCGTCTCCTGGATTTGGAGGCTGACGTAGCAAAACCAGGCCTCATCAAGCTTGTTTCGACCTCTCACCATGGCCTTACAGCATCTAGCAGCAAAGAAATTCAGTATGCCGCGCTGTCCTACTGCTGGGGGTCGACCACGCCTTTCATAACCACGCCATCGATACTGAAGGACCGGATGGAAGGCTTCGACATCTCTAAGATGCCTCTGACACTAAGAGATACAGTTAGGGTCACACGAGATCTTGGCATACGGTATCTATGGATAGATGCTCTTTGCATTCTTCAGGGCTCCCTGGATGATGCTGCAGCCTTGGCCGACTGGCAGCATGAGGCCAATTGCATGCACTTGATCTACGGCAACTCATTCTTGTGCATTGTGGCGGCGGGTGCGTCCAAGTCGGAGCAAGGGTTGATGTATCAGGCGCGTTAAGTCAGGTTTTCCTTGACATAAGCTTCTCTGGTTTTTATTTCCACTGATGCGTGAGAGCAAAAATTTAGAACCTTCACCTCATTGAGGACCCTGAAGTCATGGACTGGATGAAGAATGGCAAAATTCCCATCGGCAAGGAAGCGATATCCAGCCGTGCCTGGTGTCTTCAAGAGTGGCTTCTGGCCAAAAGACTGCTGGTATTCTCCAGCACGGGTGTGTACTTTGTCTGCGATAGACATGCAATCAATACCTCAGATCCGGATTATGCAGTGCGCTTTCCCAAGTCTCGGGCCGAAGTTCTCGAAAGGGACACCGCAGTGGCCAACCGGTACAGCTACTGGCAAGCAATTGTCGCGAACTACTGTGGGCGCAGCATGTTTGTGCCTGGTGACAAACTGCCGGCGCTGTCCGGTCTGGCACAAAAGTACGCCGACACCATGGGCTATGCTCCTGAGGACTATCTGGCCGGGTTATGGAGAAGCACGCTAGTTCTGGACCTTCTGTGGGTTCGAGAAGAGGGGGTGTCGTCAATATCGGCTACACCAGATCCTGCGAGAGTCGGTCGACGGCGCAAGCGTGCTCCGTCTTGGTCCTGGGCTTCGATGGACGGCAGCGTCATGTATCTGAGTATGCCTGGGGGCAAGATTCCAGATTCAGTCCAGATCGATACTTGCGAAACAGTCAAGACTGTATGCGAGGATGGAAGTCCCTATGGCTTCGGTCAAGTTGAGTCTGGCATTTTGCGGGTAGCCTGCCCTTATATGAAGCTTTGGGCAAAACGAATGACGGAAGAGTCTGGACAGCTGTATTTTCAGCTTTTTGACGACGACGGTGTCTTCTTCTCTCTACTGACAGTCGATGATCCTGTCGAGATGGGATACTCTCTAGGAACAGTGATCGATGGATCGGGACCCACGGCGCCAGAGAACTCGCTTTTTGAGGCAGCGTACAGTCCTCGAGGAATTGAAGTCTTTTGTCTAGCGCTGATGGTCGAAGCTAAATCACAGAGAAGGGATGGGAAGCTTCGTTGTGCAGGAATAACGGTTCGGATGTTTAAGGTGAAGAACACCTATGCTCGCATCGGAAATTTCTGGGGTCCAGAGTTTAAAGCAGCCGGAGAGAAAGTTTTCCATATCACGTAAATCTGGTTCTCAGCCCTAGCTTCTTGTCTCTTCAAGTTCACCTTCTTCTACATGTAAAGCAGCTGATTATTTGTCAAGCCCAGGTCAGGACGTCCGGCTCAATTGCATGCTGAGAATTCCGATACTTAGGTAGGTGCGAACTCAAGAGTGGGCATGGCCGACCTCGATAGCCTGACCCAATGGCCTTCATGTATGACTTCTTATCTTTAGTCATGCAAGAGAAGAAGTAGGCATGGCATCACGAGTAGAACCTGGGCTCCTGGATTCCCTCGGGGGATTCCTGGTCAGCACAGTGACACGAGTGACAACAGCACTTGCTGCGGGGGTTACGTGGCAGCCCATCCCATCTCTTCCCGGTGACGATCCCCCGGCTGCATGGAGATCGTCAGAGACACATTTGGCCAGCTGGCGTTCTGTTATGTCTGGGCGCGCGCTCATGTGTGGCGTGTTTTGTGCTGTCTCGCACACAATTCATTCCAGATTGTCGGGGAATACCAGCCCGACGCGATCGACCTGTCTTGGTTACGGTCCTGGCTGCTACCACTTATTCTATGTTTAATTCGCGAGTAGACATTACGTGTTGTCCAAAAACCACAAATCGACTTCATCTATCTCCTTTTCAGCTCCGATCCAGAGTTCATACAAGGTGGTACTTTCGATCTCTCTTCTTCCAGCAAGACCCACCCTCTGGAGAACGAGAGGGTTCTGGAACTGCGGGATAGAAGCAAGACATCGTCCTGGATCTTGGAGTCCCCAGACTTTGGCCTTCTGCCTCGTCTTTTTCGGTGCCCCTGTGTGGGCCATGAAAGACTTGCCATGGTTGCTGCACCTGAATTGGTACTCTCACAGCAATAAAGAAGGGGAAGAAATTGTCACAGCACATGTCCTCTCTCCTCTCTTTCCGCCACAATCATTTTCAACCACTCAAATCAATAACAATTCCAACTTGACAAGGTGTCTTTTTTTCCTTTCTATAAGGGGCTCCTTCCTCTCTGTCTCTCAAAGTTGGCCAAACCGTGGAAACGCCAAGACAGCTAAAGCATCTAGCGGCTGGATTCGAGGCTCCAGAGGCTCCAGAGAAACTTTTTTGTCGTTCCGGGCGCCGTCGTCCACTGACGTCAGCCGCGGCAGGGGTGGGGGGGGGTGGCGTACTGTACGTACTGTACGTACCGCTTAGGGATACGAGGGTTGTTGAATCAGAGATCGGACCAAGACGTGCGTATTCGGAGGAAAAAAGAGCGAGAAAGAAAGAGAGACGAGCATATATGCGTACATACTTTCGTACCGAAATTGAATCATCAAAATCAAACAACAATTCATTCACTGCTCATGTTCACATTCCATCGTTTTTTGATTTTGGCTTGGGAGTAGAGGAGGATCATCTTGGGCGGTGAATCACATGTCGTGCAGTGTGGGATGGACGATCTCGAGGTTAACTTTATCGCTTATCTCATATCTCGCTTAGGGGATTTGTCGAGAGGCCGCCGCCTTCCTCCCACCCCTGCCTGTATCCTGAGCTTGAGCTCTTGTGCTTTGAATAACGACATCCTGACACGTCACTTGTACTGCCCTGATTGTGCCTGGAACGGATCGCGATATCGTATCTTTGTTGGGTGTTGAAACAAATTCCTGTTCAAGACTGCCATTACCTCCATACGGCTCTCGCCACTCGTTGCACGCACAGTCGAACACATACACACACCGCCAAAAAATAATAGGGCCGGGTAGGTCCGGGTTCTGAACCGCGTGGGGACCGTTTGCTATGTATGCACCCCCACGCGGCAGAGAGAGATGCTGTAAAGGGTTTTCCTTCTTGGTCTTGCTATTTCGTTCTGGTCTTATTGCTCAAGGTATGGCCGTACCACTGCAGGGGCCGCACCTGCTGGACGCCACTCACACTCACACATGCCAAGGCGAACTACCACCTTTTCTGTCTCCGGCTTGGCAGTCCTTTTCTCCTTTGATAACAGCGAGTGATCGACTCATGCATTCACTGGCCCTGAATCTTGGATGTCCAGGGGGGGGGGGGGCGGTAGGAGGAGAGAAGCAGAGAAGAGAAGAAAAGAAGAAGAAAAAAGGAATGTGCAGGGCTGCACTACCAGCCGAAGGGGCCACCAAGACCTTGCCCAGAGGGAGTGGATCTTGTCAAGAGGAAGAGGAAAGAAAAAGGGTCTCTCTAGTTTGATTGATCTGCGTACTAAATCTCAGGTGCGAGGCAAGAGGCCATAGTTGACTGGTTAAATGGGTTTCGGTGCTTTGGGATGCTGCTCTTCGTCCTGCTTCAACTTGCGACATGAAAGATCCACCCGAACCCATCTTCCTGCCTTTTTCTTATTCTCCTTTTATCTGTGTCTCCTGTGTAAGTAAGCTCCAATCTTTTCCCATATTGTGTAATCGAACACGAAGTCTCCCATCATACAGAGAGAGATATGACCGAGGAGAGAGGGAACAAGAAACAACTTCAACTTGCCCAGCGTCTTGTTCAGAGTCAGGTTCGTGTTGATGATATCAACTAACAGCTTCCAAAAAAAGAACTACGTCACTCTCTCAACACACCAACACATTCTTTGTCTCTCACTACTCCCAAGCTCTCGTCTTACTCAGGACACAAACACAACGGATCCCAGCCCAGTGGGAAGCGCCCTCTCCACTACAAACTGGATCTATTTCGAGTCCCTCGCCCATAAGGCCAGTCCTTTCCCGTGGAGCTTTCAACAGTCGAGACCCGCCAGAGACGTGGACCCTTTGGTGTGTCGAATTCATCGCGTCTGGAATTGATCGTCATCACCCTTGCTTGTTGAGGTCGGTCTCAGCTCTTGTCCTACCTATGGTCTAAACCTGAATCTGAAAGGAAAGAGGGTGAAGGCCTCTAATCGACTGGCGGGCGAGAGCATTACGAAACACACACTTATCGACAACGGGTCCATGTAGCCCAGAGTCGGTCAGTCGGTCGGTCGTCCTAGGGTTTTTTCTTCAACCGAGACATAAAATCTCTTTGTACTGTACAATAATAGTACAGTAAGTATCACAGTATACCGCCGCCTGGCTCGGTTTGAACCTCGCCCGCCATGACGACCCCGGTACACGTCGACTCCAGCGAGACGGCTGATCCAAGCCTTCTGAGGAGCAGTAAGTTCAATTCCCCACCCGTGTCGCCCAGAGGACGCTCCACATGTGCAACCCGTGTGTATGTGTGTGCGTGTGTCGTGCGCGTGCCTTTGTCTTTGGAAGCCCCATCCTCATATCATCCATGCGTGCTATTCTGTCATAGCAGTGTCTATATCATCCCAGGAGAAATGAGTACCCTTACACCACGCCTACTTACACACACATTCTCTCTCACTTGTTCACCTCCTGAGGTTGCACGACTACTTCCTCGGCGTTCCTTGTCTTGATACATGTCTCGGTCCCTGTCCCACTCCTCTTCCTTCTCTTTCTCCTTTTCGCCATCCTCCTTGTCACCAAGACCACCGTTCCCATTACCATGGCCGCCCGCCAGAGCCCTGACTCGGCTGACCCTTTCTATCAAGACACGAACACCTTGAACCAGACCGACTCGCAGGAAAATGCGACCCGCCTCATGGATGACCTCGAGCTGCTGCGGGCCGAGCGTCTCGCCAGCAACGAGGAGAAGAGAGAGCGGGAGGGTTCGCGCCGCAGGTCCAAGTCCCAGAATCGCAGACGTCACCCGGAGGCGAAGCCAGAGGATGCCTTTGACACCCTGACGAGGGAGCCTCAGATTCCTACGACGAAACCCCCAGAGAAGCCCACCCTCGTGCGCAAGCTCTTTAAGGAGATCAAGAGGTTTCCGAGAATCATCCGATATTTTGTTTATGTAAGTATTCTACTTTCCCCCCCTTCTTTTGATTAAAAAGGAAAGTTTCTCTCATCTAAAACTTCTCATAGGCTATCCCCGTAGCTGCTATTCTTCTCACACCGATCCTGCTGGCCAAGTTTGCACTCAATGGCGACACACCTATTGGAGGAGCAGGCGGCCTCCAGCTGCTATGGTTCGGCATATGGCTCGAGATTGTATGGTGCAGCCTGTGGGCAAGCCGTATTATCGTGGCCACGATGCCTTTCTGGTTTGGGTCCTTCGCCAAAGTGATTGGCTCGAGCAACCACAAGAAGTGGAAGGATATCGGCAGACAGATGGAGATGCCGACGGCGGGCTTCCTGTGGCTGCTGGGACTGATCTGCTCCTTCAAGCCCATCACTGACAATCACCGCAGCGGGGGCGGTGGGTCCAGCGACGACCCCCCTTATATCCTCTGGATCGACGTCGTCTGGAAGGTCATCATTGCCCTGTTTGTACTGGTTACCAGCAACTTCGCGGAGAAGATCCTGATCCAGTGGATCGCGACTTCGTTCCATGTGCGGACCTACGCCTCGAGGATCGAGCAGAACAGGATCAACATCGACTACCTGGTGCGCCTGTACGAGTACTCCAAGCTGAAGTTGGTCCCGGACGACCCAGAGTGGACTGAGGCCAACGGAGGCCCGTCTGGGGCCAAGACGCCGCTCAGGATGGTGCAGCAGAATGCCCGTCTGGCCCTGAACAACATCGGCAAGGCGGCAGGAAGGGTGGCTGGCGACCTCACGGGCCGCAAGGTCATGGCGAGTGGGCACCCGCGCAAGGTGGTGCTGGAGCTGATGCGCAGCACGCACAACTCGCACATCCTGGCGCGGCGCATCTACCGCACATTTGTGCGCGACGGCGCCGAGACCATCACCCTGGACGACCTGAAGGAGGCCTTTGTCGCGCCCGAGGACGCAGAGGCCTGCTTCGGCATCTTCGACCAGGACCTAAACGGGGACATCTCGGTCGAGGAGCTCGAGCTGGTGTGCAACGAGGTCCACCTGGAGAAAAAGGCCATCGCCGCCTCGCTCAAGGACTTGGACTCTGTCATCAAGAAGCTGGACCAGGTTTTTCTCTTTATCATCTTCATCATCGCCGCCATCGTCTTCATCTCCATCATCTCCGGCTCCGCGGCCTCGGCCCTGGGCACGAGCGGGACCACAATCCTTGGTCTGTCCTGGATGCTGCAGGCGACGGCGCAGGAGTTTCTGCAGTCGATTATCTTCGTCTTTGTCAAACATCCTTTTGACGTGGGCGATCGGGTTACGGTCTACGGCAACACGGGTTCCCTGGGCACTGGCGATGACTACTATGTCATGGAGATTTCTCTTCTCTACACCGAGTTCAAGAAGATGGAAGGACATATCGTGCAGGCCCCCAACTCTCTGCTCAACACCCTCTTCATCCTCAACCAGCGACGAAGCAGCGGCCTCGCCGACCCCATCGAGCTCAAGCTGCGCTTCGGCACCCCCAGCGCCCTGGTCGAGGAACTCAAGGCGCGCATGCTGGACTTTGTGCTCGAGAACAAGCGCGACTACCAGCCCCAGATCATCAGCGAGGTCCGCACCATCGACGAGGTCTACTCCGTCACCCTGAACATCATCTTCTTCCACAAGTCCAACTTCCAGAACGAGCTGCTCCGCCTCCAGCGCCACAACAAGTTCGCCGCCGAGCTCATGCACCAGATGACCGAGCTGGGCATCGAGGGCCCCCGCAAGGCCCAGCCTGGTGGCGCCAAGGACTACCCATTCTACTATGTCCCCGTCAGCGCGCCCAACCAGCAACAACAACAAACCACGGCGGGAGGGCCCTTCCCCGGCAGCGACATGGCCGCCGTCGAAAACCAGAGCCCTGTGATCGGCCCCAAGAACGAAGGGCTCGCCAGGGGAGGGGACAACGGCAGCATCCGTGAGCTCAGGTCGCAGTCGTCTTCCAACTGGAGCGAGGCGGCCGAGGCCACCCGCAGGCGCCGCGCTGAGTCCCGCGCCAGGCTGTACGAGAACAGGGTGCCTGACTTTGGCGATGTGTTTGAGGCGCGCAAGGACCCTGCCGCCACCAACCTGGCCAGGCTGCAGGTGCTGCGTGAGGAGGCCGCTGCGAACACCAGCACCAGCACTCATGTCTCGAGCGTCGATATGCTGGGGCCGCTGGACAGGAGCCGGACGATGGACTCTAACTCTACGCAGAGGAGGAGGATCTTTGGGCGGCCGAGGAGTGCCACTCGGGATGGGCAGAGGAGCGATGCTGGGGGCAGTATAGTATAATGATGTGTGCATGCACAGGGGAGAGAGGATGTGTGTGAGACTGGTTGTTGCAGCGGTGTTGTGTTGTACATCCTTTTTTTTTCTTTCTTCCCTTTTCTTTCCTTCCTTTTATATTCAGCGACTTGGAGAAGGGGGAAGAAGGACAGAAATAGCGTTTGTTTGGTTATATGTACATGTTTTCATCAGGAGTATCCGACACGATCCTTTTAAGAAGTTGATTGGTTTTGTTCTTTCATTTCTTTATAGAAGGCATTTTGCCTGAAGACGGCCCCGGGGACAGATTGGATAGATTTTGGGGCTCAACAGGACACAGGAGAAGGACAAGATGGGACCTAGTAGACTCAATACCCCCCCAATAGGATAGATTTAGAAGAAATATTTCATCCCTGATCACTTACAAGTGATCCTAACAAACCTCTCCCCTTGCTCGCCTACAGTCTTACTCGCCAGCTTCAAGTCCCTAGCAAGATGATGGACCAACCTCCGCCTCCCTTTCACCGCCCGAGGAAAATCATAGACAATCGTGCTGTTGCCGCCGCACAGCTGCTTCCTCTCCACAGCAATGGCAAGCATCCGGCCCAACACCTCCCTCGCCGCCCTCTCATCCTCCCGAGCAGCTACGTAATACGACGTGATCGAATCCTCACACCATTCCACAGGCTCCAGAACGCCGCCCAAGTCCAGCCCAGGATAAGGGTTCTCCAGCCCATCGTCCCCTTTCTTCGCCAGGAGCCTGCGCCGTCGCTCGAGTTCACACGTTGCCCACACGATATTCACACTACCATCATCACTCTTCCCTCCCAACTTTGTCGGAACGCCCCAGCGACGGCTGAGCTGCGGCAGGGACAAGTGGACCGGGTTGTCCTTTTCCCCGCGCAGCCAGGACCCCGCAAAGGTGACCCTCCGCTTGCTCCTTTCGCCCTTCCACCCGCGAGGAGGACTCGTGAGGATGCCGTCGTTGTACCTGCCATCCACGCCCACCAGCGCATTGATCTGGTGCACCAGGGACCGACACCTCCACCCCACCTCGCCGCCCAGCTGGATGGTGACGCCCTGGTCGTCGAAGTTCCGGGACAGCACCGCGAACAGCTGCGCAAGGGCAGACTCGCAGGCGTCGAACACGAGCTGGCAGCGCCTGTCGACGACGGTGGCCCGGACCCAGTCTGGCCGGTCCCGCACCATCCACATGGGCGCGGGCGTCAGGTCGATGATGATGGTCTTGATGGTGTTGTTGGCTGCCGTCGTGGGCTCCGGCACAAGGTGATTGCCGGCAGCCTCGATCCACGGGCCGATGATCGTGTCGCCGGTGTTGGCGAACCAGTGGCTGTTTCCATGTTTGCTATACTTGATCTGTGTCTGTGCAAAGAGGCGGAGCCGGATGGTGCGTACTGCTGCTGCTGCTGCTGCATGGGCTACGACTTCTCCTCCGGTGCCCTGGCTGGTCTTCAGTACGCCTGCGATGTCCTGCGGTCGGTCGACGCGCAAGGTCGGGGCCCAGGAGGCGAAGAGATCCTGGACGTCGGACCGGATCGTCTTGCAGGAGAGGAGGAGGGGGAGGACGGCTGAGGATTTGGAGATGGTTCCTCTGGCGCGGACTTCGTCGGGCAGGAGGTGGGATAGGATGGCTTGGCGTAGCTCTGCCGGACAGTCCAGAAAGTGCATTGTTGTTGTTATTGTGGTTCTTTTGTTGTTGTGCTTTTGGTGTTGTTGTGCTTTTGGTGTTGTTGGCGCTCCCAATTCTTTTCATCATCGATTATTGCAGTTTTGAAGGTCAAGTAAGTAATGATTAATTGGCCGAAGCGTCTGCTCAGGGGAATATGGCAAGCCTGTAGTAATTACGCTTGAATTGTGATCTCACTAATGATTCTTCAAGATGGTATGAAGTTGCAGGTCTTGAAACAAATGTTCAGCTGGGCTGCAGTCAATTATTTAGAGAGAAAGGAGATAGACGAAGCGGCTGGTTTCTTTTGTCCACCCTGAACCCGAATGCAGATGCGGCAGCTTATGTGCACGATGATAAAAAATCTCACGCTGGTGTGGACTGATTTCATTGGTGACTCACACAATTCAATTACTCACTTGCTGCACCTTACTGCCTCACGCACAAGGGTGTCATCAGCTTTTCCCGCAGCGGTGAGGCAACTCTAACAGGCATGGTCAAGGTCTAGATTAAGAGGAATTCAGCAGTCCGCGGGGTTGTGCAGCAGAGGTTATAACTTTTATATTCTGACTGCTTTAGGAACCAGTATAACATTCAAGGCAAGGAGCAACCCTTAGGATGACACGAAATCATACAGTCTCGGGATCCGAAAGATTTGAATATGTATTGTTGGTCTCTTGGTGGATTTAACAGAGCCTTAGTCCGAAGAACTCTGGGTGCTCTCAAAGGAAGTAACAAGAACTGAGAGTCAATGTGAATAACATTGCAGCACAACAGGTAATTAAGTCACTGTGCTAACACGTGTGCAGGGAAGCTGCCATGTATTTCTTGTTTTCAAGATGATTGGACTGGGGGAAATGAGACCTCAAAGAGTTTGGGGATGCAGAACCACTGAGCACAACAGCACACATTACTTGTATTTTCCAGCACTACCAGGAGAAGAAATGCTGTCTATAAAACTTTCTTTGAAAAGTACTTAGTAATTAGGTAAGTACCAAGCTTAAAACAGTTGTCACCTCATGCCTCGCATGTCTCTTGCTGCCCTTTCTCTTGTTCAAACTACACGCTCCGGAAAACAAAAAGAGCAACTTGCAAGAGATACCACCCTCCGAGTACCTGGTGCCAGTATTCCTTCCAGTCCTTTAGCATAGCACACTTAGAAAGCTAAAGCATTCTAGTTTCGCATCACCATCCTGATATCTATAGAAACCTTGCTGTGTCCTACGGCAAGAGAGGCTCTCTTTCAGCATCTTCACATGCCTCAGCAGACTCGAGCTGCAGAAGCTTGATGAATCTGTAGAATCCAGCAGCAAGAGTAGCACCTTGAAAAAGTTTTATATCAGCATCATTTTCATCTCAGTACGGGAACTAGCGGATCTCAGTCGAGATGAATAGTAATTCTTACCGAGAAGAGGGCCCAGCCAGTAGATCCAGTGAGTACTGCCAAAGTCAAGCATGACCAGGTCCGGGCCAAAGGTTCTTGCCGGGTTAAGAGAGCCACCCGTGTAATAGATACCAGGCAGTCTATTTGTAGAAGAGAGAAGGAAAAGGGTTTTAAAAATTAGCAAAATGGTCCGAAACTCCATGTTCAAAAAAGAAAGAGATATAATTCCAATTTGTTGGGGGGGGGGGCAAGGGGGACGGGCATACTCAGCTACGAAAAGCGCAAAGCCAATGACGAGTGCTGCTAAAGCATTTCCCTCATGCTTCTCAACAGCCATGAAGTAGATGGCAAGCATCAGCTGCATGGTGAGGAAAGCCTCAATGAGCAGGCCCTGGAGGGACGAGGCGCCATGGCCAAGCTTGGTCTGGATGACATAGGTGCCCGGGAACATGATCCTGACGAGGAGAGATGCGACGACAGCTCCGAGGACCTGGCCGGCAGCTAGGAAGATGCCCTTGATCCAGGCTACTTTGCCCACAAGGCACATGCCCAGGGTGATCTTGGATAGTCCATGTCAGTCAAGATGGTTTTCCCCCGGTTGGATATCACAAAGTCCGTAACAAGTAACCATATGCTGGTAATGAATAGGGGGGGGGAAAAGATTTCAAGAGACTTACAGCGGGATTAAAGAGGCCACCGCTGACTCTGGCAAAGATGGAGACGTTGACAGCGAGGGAGAACCCAAAGGCAAGGCTGATGTAGAGAAGCTGCGTGAGGTTGATATCCCCAGGGTGGACGCCATCCTCTACATGAGAAGTGTCAGAGTTGGCAACCTGCGCTGCGGAGAGCGCCATCAGCAGGAACAGAAATGTTCCTGCAAACTCTCCTGAGATTTCGACGGCGTGAAGCCTCACGTGGTTCAGGAAGGTGTTGGGCGCCATGGCAAAAAGGAGCAGCAGCAGTAGTTCCAGAGGACAATATAATGATTGATTCCGAGTAGGCGCAAGGTTCTTGAGGATTTCACACGGTCAGAAAGAGGCAGAGTAATTCAAAAGGCGACTTCCCCTCTTATACGTGAATATCCCAGCCGCTGCACCAACAACAACGACCTCACATTCCCCAAGCATAATTTTCCATTGGACTGATGATCCCTTTACCGCCATTCACTCCAGTCTGGCCTTCCCTGCCCACAAGGGTTTTCTTCTTCTTTTCTTCTTTCCACCGAGGGGGCATGAATGTCCAAGCAAGCTGAGCATGAAGCCCGAGGACGATCTCTGAATATTTTCTCAATACCCAATGCGACTTGGACCCACAGAAACGGGCAGCCTCGATGGGCATCAACGCGAGAATCCCAGATCGATGCCAGTGAGGCTGCACTGTGGGGTTTGCGTATGGGGCAACTCTCAACCACCCAACCCTTTTTGCTCAGCATTGATACCACGGTGATCCTGGCGAGCGAAGCAGGTCGGCCAGCCTTGATGGCTACTGAGGAGCCGACAGGGTCAGGAGTCCTATCTAGTCCTTTCACCGATGCAAAATACCACCTCGTACGACATTCAGTTGGTTCCCTAAAAATGCGGTCTGCTTTGAAGTTTGGGAGAGAGGTACACTGACTCGGGTATCATTTACTTGATGAGTAGAGTGCAACGTTGAAACGGATGAGCCAAGTTTGCATGGCATGCCTTCTTCTATGGGTGCCTTACGAGTCACGCTGGCTCCTTGAGGCAAGTATGCTAGGAGAGGTAATATAGATCAACAAAATCATGGGTGGGAGGGATGTTCACGGTAAGCTTTTGATTCCCAGGAAGCAAGACTTCTTGTGTGGATACTAGATTTTGACGGTGCAATCTGCGCGAGGCTGGCCATTCTTGTGCTGAGTTTGAGGAAGAGAGTGTGCAACAAGTTGTATGAACGGTATCTGCGCAAACGGATGTTTACAACTGAAAAACATCACATAATATAGACAAAACACAGTTTATCCTCAGTCATCTAGTAATTACCAGGAACATCCTGCCGATACAAGTCAAATCCATCGGCTAGAACTGGCTATCAATTTCGTGTTCAGTTTTCTCTACATAATATCACTGATATGTGCTGCACATGAGGCTGGACTAACACATTTCCGCCACAAAAAGGGATTTACAACCCATTCATGGATGTACTTCGTTTTCAGCATTTCGTCTTGACCAAAGGCTAAATGTCCTTTTCCTAGATTTTTGTATTATCACCCTCCTAACCCCCCCCCCCCTTTAATGCGTTTGTTCCCCTCCGAGCCTAGAAATACCAGTTATGAATCATGACAAAATCCTTTTATGTATATCCGGTAGGACCTTGAGCTTTATATGGGCCGTTAAGGTTTCGTTATGCACAGACTCTTTCTTTTCCCTGCCCTCTTCATCATGCATGCCTCCTCTCACACTTCGTTAATAATGATGCTGATGATATCTTCTTCACTCGTTTTTCTTCTCATCAATCACATCACCAGTCCCAGCACTCTCCCCCTCGGCCAACCTAAGATCTTCCTTCGCCCCACTGATATCCTCCATCCGGATTCCGCTCCTCTCGCACATCCCCCGGAAGATGCCCCCCTCCATCTGCCACAAGGCAAGCGGTGAGTCCAGCTCAGCAATACGGCCCTGGTCCATGACACAGATGCGGTCGTACCCGATGATGGTGCGCAGCCTGTGCGCAATGCACAGCAACGTCTTGCCGCGGAAGCCGCTCGCGATGGTGGCCTGAATCTTGTCGTCGGTGTCCATGTCGACGCTGGAGGTGGCCTCGTCGCATACGATGATCTGGCTGCCGCGGACGAGAGCGCGGGCCAGCGCCATGAGCTGCCGCTGGCCCAGGGAGAAGTTGAGTCCGTCCTCCTCGACCACGGTGTCGAGGTGGATGCGGCTCGGGTCGCGGCCCGTGTTTGAGGCGCCGCTTAGCTCTGCATCCTTGGGCACCAGGTCGGCCTGGCGGAGCGCTGACCACAGCGCGAGGTCGGTGTGCTCGTGGAACGGGTCCAGGTTGCTCCGCACCGTGCCGCGGAAGAGGGTAGGGTCCTGAGGGATGATGGCGAGCCTCTTGCGCAGGTCGTTGAGCCCGATGGTCGAGATGTCGAGGCCGTCGATCGTGATGTGGCCAGCGCTGATCTCCACGAGGCGGAACAGCGTCGACATGATGCTCGACTTGCCGGCGCCCGTCCTGCCGACAATTCCGATGCGTTCTCCTCCGCGTACGTGCATGTCCAGCCCCTTGAGGACCAGGGGCAGGCCGTCGCGGTAACGCATCTCGACGTTATCGAAGACGATCTCGCCCTTCTCGGGCCACGTCGGCCGCACCTCGATCGTGTGCAGGGGTGCCTCCTCTTCGAGCTGCGTGCCGTAGTACCGCAGCCGCTCCACAGAGTTCATGCCATTCTCGACCTCAGCGAGCTGTCGCACTGTGAATTGGATCATCTGCACAGTGGCAAGGATGTAGCTGAGCACGAGACCGCCGATCGAGGGGGGTACGCTGAACCGAGAGGTGACCACGAGGATGCCGGTGGTAAATACCAAGGCGTTGCCGACAGCATCAAGCCGCACCGACAGCCATCGCTGGTTGCTGAAGGTGAGATAGTAAGCTGAGTTCATCTCGTCGATAGCAACACGCAGATCCTCTATGAAGCGATCCTTGAGGCCATATGCACGGATAGTCGCCACCTGTATTCCGAGAATCAGTAACTTGTTGTCTCTCCTAACAGGTTCTTCAGAAAACGATATGATTTGGGAAGTTTCACTTACACCGCTGAGGCCTTCGCCAAACCTGGCAAACACATTCGACCGAAGAACAGCTTCAAACCGCTTAATCTCGCGCGCAGAAGCACGATAGAAAGACGTCGCAAAGAGAAACAAGAGAAACATCGGGACTAGGGCGATGGCAAAATAGTGGAAGAACGCAATGATAAGGGCAAAAGTGGACAGGATGCCCGAGACAGAGAAGAAGTACATGCGCATAGCATCCGACAGGGAGTTGTCCATGACGTCGACGTCTCTCGAGAAGCGGTTGGTGATGCGGCCCAGGGGCGTCGTGTCAAAAAAGGACATAGGGGCGCGCAGGGCTCGCGTGATGGCTAGGCGCAGCATGGTTTTGGAGGCGCGGGTGCCCACCATGGTGAGGGATACCATGAAGGCGAACATAAGCAAAGCCTGACAGCAGCCCAGGCCGGCATAGATGCCGATGTACGTGCCCATATTGAGGCCGTACTTATTCGAGGTCCACCAGGAGAGCCACAAGCCGCTAATGACATTGGAAGCCTGCGCGGTGACGAGGAGCCCGAAGACGACTGGTCCGTTGAGAACGCTGCCGGATGCCCGTAAAAAGTCGACGTAGACAGACCACGGAACGGTAGATACGGCACGCTCCTCGCTCTGCATGAGACCCTTGGCCTTCTTCTTTTTCTTGCCCTTGGTGTCATTGGCATCGACAACCTGGGCTGCTCCATCGCCCTCCTCCTTCTTCTCCTCGATGGCAGTCGACTCCATAAGCTGTTGGAACCCAGTGTTGTCCCTCATCAGGTTGTCAAAGGTGTCAATGGCCTGTATCTTGCCCTGGTCCATCCAGATGATGCGATCACAGCGGTTCAGAACCCAAAGCTGGTGAGTGGCGAGGATCCGACACTTGTCTTTGAGCAGGCCCAGGATTGCGTTGTCGAAAATGTGCCGACCGACATGTGCGTCCACGGCGCTGAGAGGGTCGTCCATGAGAATGATGTCGGCGTCAAAGTAGATAGCACGCGCAATATTGAGTCTCTGCTTCTGACCACCAGAAATGGTGATACCTCTCTCACCAATCTCGGTTGCGTCGCCACTGGGTAGCATGTCAAGATCAGGCTGAAGAGCGCACCTGCAACGGAAGTCAGTCTGTGGCAGCGGATGATTTATGACAAAACAAAAAGAAGAAGAAGAAAAGCTCACGCTTTGATGACCTGCTTATACCACGAGCGGTCCATGGGCTTGCCGAACAAAATGTTATCCTTGAGTGTAGAATTCTGAATCCAAGCCGATTGGGGACAAAAGGCCCTCGAGGCACCCAAGATAGCTTCTCCATTCGTCCTGCGCATATCGCCTGCAAGGGCAGCGAGAAGTGAAGTCTTGCCACTGCCGACTGTGCCGATGACGGCCACGAGCTCGTTCCTCCCGATGCCAAAGTCGAGATCCTTCAATTTGAAAGGCTCGCGGTCTTCGATGACCTTCTCGTCACCTCCATCTCCACCCTCCTTCTCACCCGGCACTGGGGCGTTCTTGGCCTTGGCAGCTTTCTTGTCGGCCTTGCTGTCGCCCTTCTTCTTTCCTCCTGGCCCGGCCATTGCAGAGATTTTGTCCATGTCCTGGGTCGGTGTTCTCTCCCATGTGAATGAAGCATGTCGCAGCTCGACAGCATCGACGGCCTCGGGATCAAATGTAGCCTCGTCTGTCTGCTCCTCGAGAAGCAGGTACTCCTGGATACGCTTCAGCGAGTTCCAGGCATCCGTGACCTGGCCAATAACCAGGGGGAGCAAGTTCAGAGGCACCCTCAGACCGTTAAACAGGGCCAGAGACGAGAAAACAGTCGAGGCCTCCAGGCCGTGGTGCGACAGGGTGAAGGTGATGAAGGAGAGCATGGATGCAAAAATGGGCAGCGAGATGGACACGGCCATGATACCGTTCCGGATGGCCATGAGCCTCTGGATCATACCGATCTCCTTGGCGCGCAGCTCGCTCAGGCGTTTGAGGAACGAGCTCTCCCAGCCGAAATACTTGACGAAGCGGACTGCTTGCAGGATCTCCTGGGTCAGGCTGACGCGTTGATCAGTGACCTTGTTGATGCCCTGTCGACGGCGGAACAGGCTCTTGATAGCTTTGGTAAGCAGCGGCAGTCCGATGACCAGAAGAGCGAAGCCGGAGAGGGCACTGTAGGATAAATTGATGAGCAACAAGACCAGGGTGATAGCACACGAGATCGGAGCCGTCCAGACCATGTGGAAGAGACCACAGGCCTGGTCGACACGGTAAGTGTCGACACTCATCAGGCTGACGACACGACCGTTGCCCCAGCCGATGCCATCGCCCATGACCCCAGCCTTGCCTGGCAGTCCATCTTTCTTGCCCTTCTTACCCTTCTTTCCTGCCTTGCCCTGGGGGGCTGCTGCTGCCTCTTCCCCTGAGCCGTCCGTGACGTTCTCAGGGCTGTCGGCCAAGGCCAGTCCTCCTGCCTTAGCCCGCCCCGAAACAACCATGGACTTGGCATAAATCAGACTGATGAGGGCCGCTCTGGCCTGACCGCCCACCAGCATGCCCCTATAGATGAAGTGGTTGGTGCAGAGGGTCTGACAGATCTGCATGAAGGTGACTCCGAAGACCAAGCCAATGCCCTTGCCAATATTGGGCTGTGGTGACCCCGTCGCATCGGCCTCGTACGCCTCGGTCGCATAGGCGATCAGGTACCGCAGCGTGAACGGCGCAAAGACCTGGAACAGGGTGGCCAAGAGCTGACACAAACCGCCCAGCCAGAACTCTTTGAAAAAGACCTCGTTGATGGCCCTGACGAGCGAGTGCTTTTGGCCCTTGGCGACGCGTCTGTGGAAGGCCGCCTCGACCTCTTCGGTCATCTTCTGCACCGTGCGGTCCGGGTTTACCTTCCAGACATCGTTCTGCTGCAGTGGGCGCCTGTAGCCGGTGCGCATGAGCGGCCCCTGCCAAGTGAAGAAGAGCCTGCTGAAGAAGCTGGCCTGGTACTCGTGCGACACCTCTCTCTCCTCAGGCACAGGCGGTATGGCGCCCCATTTCAGCGGGTTGAGTCTCTGGGACCAGGTCTTCTTCTCGTCGTCCTCTCCAGCAGGGTGTCCTGTCGCCTGGGTGGTGGCAGTCACATCTGTTGCGCAACTCTGCATGCGCTGGACGTCGTGTCGCTCCTCGATCTCTTGGTCCACTCCGCCCTTTTCCTTCTCAAACCCGCTGTCGGTTTCAGAACGATCATTGTCAGGGAACTCATCGTCATAGTCGTCATTATCAGCAACAGTGGCAGCAGCAGCAGCAGCAGCAGGATCCTTCTCGTTGGCACCTTCCAAAGTGCATCCCTCGAATGCTGCCTCGGCAACCGCGACCTCGTCCGCGATCTCGTCCCGTTCAGACCCCTGCGAGTTGACTCGCGCCAGAGGGTCGTCGGGCTGTCTGAATCTGTCATAACTGGCCACACTCGCCGCGCTGGGCCTTGATCGCAGTGGTGGTGGTGGTGTTGGCGGTGCCATGATGTGTGTATTTTTTTTTGGGGGGGGGGGAGGGGGAAGATGCCAAAAGGCTGCGCAATGTTGTCAATGTGGCCAGCGATTTCTTCTCCCTTCGCCTTTGCCAGGAGTCGATCAGAGCTCGTTGGGCACTCTCATCCAGGGCTGACTTCCTCTCGACGAGGCTCGAGACACACACAGCAAGATGGGAGTTTTGGTGTTCAGGAAAAGATGGAAAAAGTAAACAACAAGGTAGGATTACTCAACCAAAGCAAACAAGCGACCGACAAGCGGGGAGCCGAACGGAAACTGCTAATGGATGTCGGTGTATGGAACCAGGACAGGATAAGCCCTTCAGGAAATGCAGTTTAGGAGAAGAAGAAGAAGAAAAAAGGGTGTACGGTGCCGAAGCGGATACGATGTAATGACTATGGGCAGAGCGAGAAAGCGAGAAGAATGCTTCGTCTTCCTTTGCAGAATTGGGAAACAGAGTCCACCGCCAGATCGGATTCACCGACTTGCCTGTTTGATATGGGGAGTGGAGGGGAAAGGTGACTCGTGAGGCGGGGATGGCAAATAACGGTAGTAGGAGAATCTCTGACGCTTTTGTTTTCCCCAAGGCCGTGGATATGGACTTATGCTCCGTAACCCCCGGAATCCGGTCGAAACATGCCTCGAATGTCTTCCTACCGTTGTCGTTGGCGCGCTAATGTAGGAGGCAAAGTGGCTAGCGAGAGAGCGGTCACACAACCCCAGAACCTGTGGTATTCCCGTAGGCTGCTATCTCCCTTTGTGACTTAGGGGCCCTCTCGGAGCCATGCATGTATGACGACCCAGGAAACTCGTGTATGTGTGGTGTTCCTCAGATGGGTGTCAACGTAAGAAAGTGAAAAAAATCACGGAAAGTCATGTTGCAAAGATTCCAAACGTTCACCCCCGAGTCTTCTTACTTGGTCGTGCTCTCAACCCTTTGTCCTCTCAAAGTGTGAGGACTGATACCCGAGGGAGGAACGACAAGAGGATTGGTTGGATTCCCAGGCGAACAAGGACCCATGAAATCCCAATGGTAGAGTAGTCTTGCGGGTCGTTTGCCAATACAATTTGGCTTGAACCGTGATAAACCCCGTCGGACAATGTGTGGCTTCAGACAGGGGAGACAAGAACTGACAACTTGGATGCATACATACTTAGTCATTTGCCCGTGTGTAGGACTTGGCTCTCAACTTGGCTTCCCGCCACCAAGACATTTGACATTTTCTTGTCGTCTCTCGGGCCCGATCCACAGCGGGTCTGTACCGACCCGAGCTGGGAACTAGGATCCTGGGTATATCTCCGGTAAAGCCGTATGTACATACAGCACTTCGTAGTAAGACAAACTTTGGATGGAAAGAAAGAGGCCCGTGGGCAAAGGAGGGGGTTCGGGTGGGGTTATGCACGATATGAGCTCAGAAGTGTTATGGATCTTTGAATATTTTGATCCCCTTCCCCTGTGCTTTGCTGTACCGAGAGCGAGATAGCATTGCTGCCTCGTCAACTTCAAGAGTCGGGATCCGGTCAGTGCTCGACAGCCGGTTCCGGTTGACAAACAAGGGGCGCCGACTTTTTGTTATCAGTCCAAAGAGTAAATTCGTTAAACAGTGGATCGGTCAAGCCAATATTGCTGCTGTCACCGTCTACCACCTTCTTAATCTTGCTGTGTTTTGTATCCATTCTTCCAAGTCGTCTTTGATAAACAATTTGAAGTGATAAAATTTAGCTTTAGCCCTCGTGGCCTTCTAGACACGTGCGGCCGTGCCTCTACTCGGAACTACAAAGCAGAATCCCATGAACGAACGGCTTCGGTTTCTCTACATGTCTTATCTCCCTTGATTACTGCTGTAGTAATTAGCAAGACAAGGCCCGGCGATCGGCTAAAACGGAATCCCTCAGATGTAAAACACGTCGCGTCTGCACGCCTGAGAGAGATACATACGTACAAGGAGTTGTTCGGATGAATAGGTCGAGAGCGTCCGGCTCGGTCCCGGTAACACCAACAAAGAAGAATCAGCACTGCATGCACGTGTGACGTAGTTTTTTGCTAACCAGACAGACAGTTCTTTGTCTCTTGTCATCACCATATCCTACTGAGCAACTGGCATGGCCCCGTGTCACAGCAGCAAGTCTTGTATGTGCGTCAACAGACCAGACCACAAAATACACATTAGATCTATTACCCGCTCCAGGCCGGGCCCGAAATGACACCTCAGATCCTCCATGAGGCTTACTTCATTTTACCGAATCTCTAGCCCCATAAGCGAGAGCGAGGCAGCATTGTTCAGGGCCGGAAGGGGTTTCGAGCTGCATGTCAGACTTTGGTACTTGTCGTACCGCTTCCATGTCAGCACCGAATTCTCCGGAAGTCGGTGCCCGTGACAGATATGGAGCCTAGTCTTATTTCCGTCTCCCAAAGGGCGGTGTCAGACGGAGTTCGTTGAGAAATGTTGAGGATTCCTCTCCGTGTCAGATGGTTCTATGCTCACGGGCTTGGCTTTTCGGTGCTTTTTTCCTCCTTTTCTTCCTCTCTGTTTTTAAAAGCAAAACCGGTTGGAGGGGGGGGGGGGGGCTGGGCTGCATGCAAAAGCATAGGGGCGAATAGCAGTAAAGGATGCCGGCAAACTCTCCACTCATGGCTCATAGAAACCAAGCAATATTACCAAAAGTGTGGCATGTATGTCCAGATGAACCTAAAATATCCTATCAGGACCATGAAATATAGAATGTCTTGAACAATCCTACTTGAATGGGATTCAACATAGCAGATTTTGCTGTGGTGATAGACGCGAAATGATGCCGGGAAGGATATACTAGACTCCAAAGATAGCAAACGGTGGTTGATGATCTCTTTGCTTTGAGGATGAATGAGCTCAAGATGGATGTCGATTTATAATCTCCGTTGACGGCATGCCCTTATATCGAGCAGCCCTTAATTCATGTACTCCCGGCCGAACGGAAACAAATCAAGCAAGATGTAACCCGGGCTCGTTAATGAACGGGTTTGTTTCTTCTTTTTCCCCTCTAGATGTCTGGATTCTACGATCCTGCCTAAGATTGGAGTCTGCACGTTCAGACATTCCTCTGTGGAGAAATCTGCCTTTCTACGTGGAATTATGGAAATCCCCTGGACCCATGTGACATGCAATCCTCATCTCTTCTGTATTTCGAGGGGAAAAAAGAAGAAGAAAAGACATGCCCTCTATGCTGTCCAGGCACCTGGGGGTCGGGTTCCGAAGCCAATTGACGGTCGTACACAACCAGAAGTGGCTAGCAGGTGAGGTGGTGGGGAATGAGTGCTTGTTCCCGATCGCGCAGCCAGCAACTCGTTGCTTGGCAGCAGTTTTGACGTCTACCTTGCCCCTCCTTCCGCCCCAAGTGCCTTTTCAATCCTTGAATTCACAGCGGCAGGGGGAAACCCCCTGGTTGCGACAGGGACTATGGACCAGAGAACATCTGCGACGGGAGCTTCACTTTGTCTCCTTGTGCGGCCGCGTCACAACCTGCGCCAATCAGAGCGTGTACGCCAACGGAAGGGATGTTGGAAGCCACCTCAACAAGGCAGTGTGGTCCTTCGAGTATGCCTTAATGCACACAAAAGGTACTTCGCCGCCCTCGCCGTTCCTCGAGAAAGTCGTTTGAGGGCCAAAGCCTCAATCTTCTGATGACTCGTTCCGGCCTCAGTACGGCTTCGCGACCTTCCGCGCCTCGCTCAGTCCGGTCTCCGGGTCCTTGTACTCCTTCCACGAGACCGGGTACATGGCATTGCCAGCCTCACTGACCGCCATAATGACGCCGAGCTCGTTGCTCGCCGTGGACAGGTAATAATTTGCCTGGTCACCGAGGGAGATCTGTACACACCCACATACACCCATCATCAGCAATGGCCCCTCCTCCACACACAAGCATTCGATACAGAAAAGGGAGGGAAAGGACTCACCACCGAGGCTCGCACAATGTCCCCTGGCCTGAAGCTCTCATAAACCTTTACTCGGTCCTTCTCCGTGGCCCGCACGTCCTGCACGCGGATAACGCCCTGCCACTCGGCCTCCAGGACTGTCTCGCCACAGACCAGGATGGAAGCAACGGCCTGGCGGGGGGTGATGCGCGTGACACGGCACAGCACCACGTTCCCGACCTGCGGCAGGACCTCACGCTGCCTCTTGGCCGCCACGGAACGACTGACCGAGATGGTGGGCAGCTCGCTTGCCGCGGTGCTGCCGTTGCCGCTGCTGTGGAGGGAGGCCGTGATCTTGGTCAGGCGCTTCGCAGGGCCTCTATTCGTTGCCGAAGACTTCGAAGAGGAGTCGGGCCCGGACACAGTCACGGCGCCGAGGAGAGAGCTGTACAGGTTGGATTCGTGGAGATGCACGCCTGGGCCGGGGCGATATCTGTTGGCGGGGCCGAGGAGCTGGCCTGGCAGCACGATCGAGGCGGTCGCCGCCATTGATGAGGAGCGGAGTTGGTTCACGTAGAGATATGGTGGCCTGTAATCACAAGCCAGGCGTTGAGGGACGGATGTTAAAAGAGAGAACTGTCAAATGTTCCAAAGACAAGTCGTCGAAATAAGTGATGTGGTTTCGCAAACGCAGCAGGTTGGGAAATTTTAGCGGGACCCTCCAGAAGACCACCACTAAATCACTATGGCACTGTGGAGGTATCCCGTAGCCTTGGTACCGCGTCAGTGTACTTGGGCCGCCAGGGCACGCTACAGATTAGATAAGGATAGGACGATTGTAGAGACCCCTGCGCTGGAAAAGAAGCTCTAGAAGCTCTGACACCCCTGTCCAGACAAGCAGAAGATGACGCCAAAAAACAAAAATCTGTAGGGGTCCTTTACTCACAGCAGCACACCGCCCTCCCTACATCGCCTACCACACACCACCAACATCAGTACACCACCACTACCACTACCACTACCACTACCACACCAAAGCAGTATCCTCCTGCACGATCACACCGCGGCGCACCAATTGTTTGTTAGTCTCTTGTCCTATCCTCCTCGATGCGACACACTCTCTATCCATTCTTCTCAATCTATTCACCCCGTTTCAAGAGGTGATCAGAAAGGGAAAGAGGAAAAGAAGAAGAGCATCAAGAACAAGAAGAATAGAGAAAAACCTCAGGTAAACAGTACATGCTAATTCAATAACGTGCTACCAGATAAGACAAAAAGAAACAATGGCCCGCGTTCTCACCCTCCTTGCGCTCCTCGTGGGCCTGCTCAGCCCCCTGTTCTACTTCCTCGACGGCCACCTCGAGTCCTTCTACATCTTCCATCCAGACCACCTGCACGACCTCGCCCGCCGCGGCATCGCGGCTCACGGCAACGACACGCGCTCCGTCGTCCGGTACATTGTCGACGAGCTACACACCCAGCCCAGCACCGCGGCCCATGTGAACCTAGACGAGGAATGGGTCTTTAACAACGCCGGCGGTGCCATGGGCGCCATGTACATCATCCACGCGAGTATGTCTTCACACACTTTCTCTCCCTCCTCCTCCTCCTCCTTCACGCCTCTTCCTATCCTTTCCCCCTCTCCCAGGGTGCGCCCCAAATCAACACCACAAACCCCTCCCTTCTTTCTGTCTTTTCTTCTTCCTTTTGTTTCTCGGGGGAAAAATTAACCAAAACCTCTTACCAGGCGTCACCGAGTACCTCATCATCTTCGGCACCGCCGTAGGAACAGAAGGGCACACAGGCCGCCACACAGCCGACGACTACTTCCACATCCTCTCAGGCGAGCAGCTCGCCTACGTCCCGGGCGAGTACGAGCCCGAGGTCTACCCCCAGGGCAGCGTGCACCACCTCGTCCGCGGCACCGCCAAGCAGTACCGCATGCCCGAGGGCTGCTTTGCCCTCGAGTACGCCCGCGGCTGGATCCCTCCCATGCTCTTCTTCGGCTTCGCCGACGGCCTGAGCAGCACCCTCGACTTCCCCACCCTGTGGCGCACCACCTGGGTCACCGGTCGCGAGATGCTCGGGAACCTGGCCATCGGGAAGTTCTAGATTAAAGAGGGGGAGGGGGGTTTGAGGCTGGTCTGTGGGGGAAGGGAGGAAGAGGGTTTTTTTCTTCTTCTTTCCCTACCTCGGATATACGCGCCCAAGATGTGGTGAAAAGTATTTGGCCCCTATCAGGTGCCCAAACAGTCATACTGGGCGGTTTCTCGAATTGGAGGTGTCTTGCTTCAGGAAAAAAAAACTTAATAATATTGTCACGACGGGGGGCGCTGGAAACAGAGAGGTTGATACCAACAACCTTGGACAAAGAAAAAAGGGGGGGGGGTGGCAATACGTCCTCTGCCATGCTCGGTGTTGCTGCGCGCAATTAATACGCCACGTACATAGGCCGCAAGTACGGCTTATAATAAACATTGGTTGGGAAGACGGGTCGAAGGCGGTGCTCGCATATCTCGAGGCGAGCGCTGTTCAGATACAGATACATGCACAATACACGATTTCAAATTAGCCATGCTCTTGAGGCGTCGAGACTATATTGAGAGGAATAGTAGTAGCCTTGTCTCATAAAACACGGCTGCTCGTGCGTGGTGTGCGTGGTCCAGACACGAGGTGATGCCCATAATGTCCCATTTGATGCAGAGATATACATAAATTAACCCTGGCACCAGTGTCCGGGAGCAGATATCTCTATGAGATTATTTTACGGATATAAAAAATAAAAATAAAAGACAAGACCCAAATCAATGAAACTTCGTCCAAGGTTGCGACTGAAGTCTATACCGGCCGGCCCGATTCCTAAATCTTTTGCCAGCCCCGACACCATTTTGTTTTTGTTTTAGAGAACCGTAATTTTATAAATTCCAAACGCCGAGCGCGCGGCTTTGAGAACGCCGTCCGCCATGATTGTAAATGTGATAATCAGGATGGGTGAGCATGCGCCGTATCGTGGTGCATCACCAGCAACCCTTTTTCGTCTGCTTCCCTGTGACGTGTGACACCTTGTCTGTCGGACCTGGTGTGGAGAGTGTGCTTGAAGAATGCTGGTCGGATTTGTTGGGTATCGATCGTCGTCGAATATCGTCCAGGGCTTACAGTGCATCCTCGTCATTTCCGACGTTTCATTGCTGCCCGCCAGCCGTCCAAGGGCGGGCGGAGGAGTATGAAGAACGGAATGAATGATGCGCAAGAGACCCTTGTATTGAGGTCCAAACTCTCTTCAAGTCCGGATTCCCCAGTAGTTGCCACGCTATGCGCTTGCTGAGGTGCAGCGGGTGTCTCCCGAGTTTCTGCCTCCTGTTCGGCAATATGAACTCATTACGCAAGCCATTCCTGGTCACCTCTCGCAGACACCCTCATGACGAGCCCGTCATCTTCTTCTTCGCTGTCATACTCCTCGTCCGGCTGGCCCCTGGCCGGCGACCCGACCAGTACAAAGTCCTCCTCGTTCTGGCCAAGACCCAGGGCGGAGCTGTCCATCCAGGTCTTGCCGTTGGCGCTCTCTTCTAGCGGGAAGGTTTCTCTCGCATACTCCTCCAGGCCTCGAGGACCCTCCCACAGCTCCATAGCGACGGCTGGACAGCTTTCCTCCAGCGCACGGTCGCCAAAGTACGGTGGTTGCTTCGCAGGATCCTCACCGCCGAGGAGGAACAGCTTCTCCAGAGCCTCGAGCTGTACCCTGTAGCCGTCTGGTATCTTGACCTTGATCTCGATCTCACCCCTGACATATGTGACCTTGCGACCAACGCCGTAGGCGAACTGCTCGCATGCCTCTCGTGGAGACAGCATCTCCCAGGCGAGTGCTATGCGCTTCCCACCCCATTTCCCCACGCCGTCCTTGAAGACCTGCAGGATCGCAGGGCCCATATCGTGCTCTGCGTCGAGCCACGGCAGCTTGACGTCTGGGTGGAAGGGAGCCTGCCACACAAAGGAGCCATCCTCCTGCAGATCCATGCAGAAAAGGGGAAACAGCAGGCTAGTAAAATTGTTGTTATAGATGCCCGTGTACACAAAAGTCGCTGGAAGGCCGATCTTCCTGACGTGCTCTTCGACCTTGTGCTTGGATGCCCAAAGTGGCAAGCTGGGCCATGCCTCATCGTAGGTGTGGTGGTCTGGCATGGAAGAGTAAATGTAGTGCTGAATGCCTGCCTTCTTGGCAGCATCTGCCAGACACTGTCCGATCTCCACCTCGTTGCCGTAAAAGGTGGTGTTGATAAAGGCCAGCTGGGCACCACGGAACAGCTCCGAGATGAGGGCGTGATTGATCCCTATGCCGGAGATGGGTCCGTCTTGTGTCAGGTCCGCGCCTTCAGACTTGGGCCCGTGTCTCGTGTAGAGCTCGCCCTGGAACAGGGTAACATTGGGGTTTGTTGCAATCTCGGTCGCAATGATGCCGTCCATGTTCCGCATCTGGGCTCGAACATGATACCCGACAGCCGTGGCCACGCGGATCACAGAGGCGGCCTGACGACCACCGGCATTGATGATGGCGATTGTCTTGTTGGGCGTGGGCATAGAGCGCTTCGCAGGACGGTGAAAGGTCAGGGAGTTGTTCCGCGAGCTTAGCAGAGATCCTGCGTCCGAGTACGACGACCTCGAGTGCTTGTGCCTCCGCTCGTCATTTGGCTTGGTCCTTATGGGGATGCTCAGCGGCTGGGCGGTGTTGTTGTGCTGCGCAGGCCTCACGGGGAGCTCTGCATGAGGCATCTCGGATTTTGTTGAGCAGATGGCCATTCCTGAGAGGAACCAAGCCTTGCACCCTTCTCGGCCCAGTGAGGCACGACTGGCTATCTACCACGATCCCACGCAGTTTCTCGTTTGCAGAGGGCCAATAGCTGTGGCTCGGCGATGAGGGTGAACCTTGCCAATGGCAATATTGCGACAGAGAAGAAGAAGAAGGACGAAGGAAACGCCTCGTGACCTGGCCGTCGAATAAGTTCAGATCGACGCTAGAGAGGTGTCAAGCTTGTTGAGAGGCAATCGGGGAGGCGAGGTTCCGAGGTTCAGAGCAGCCGAGCAGGGCAGGTCATATATCGTGAGGAGAGTCCCGGGTCGACGAGCGACGTGCGAGGAAAGGGAAAGATAAGGTAACGCCAGGTGCTTTATGTGGCCGAAAGCTTCTTAGCGCACCCCGGAAAGTTGACCCTACTACCACACAGAGTACGTACGTCCCGTTGTCACCCACCCACACAGACACGCGCGCGCACACACCCACACACCCTGATAGGATTCTAGACTGGTACTTGTGGGTTGATGATATGCGGGCTGTGGCACCCAAAGATGTCTAACCCGGACTCGTGCTGCCCTGCAGCGAAACGCCTCCTCTTCTGCAGTGCGCGTTAGCGGGCCGGTGATGGCTGGAGACGAATGCGGGGCATGAAAAAGCACCACTTGGATGGATCGATGACTGCAAGAGAGAAAAAGTATTGGGGATAATGCTGCCACGGTGCACACACTTGGACCCTACGGGAACAGTAACCGTCTTGGCGTTGCTCTCTGGCTTGAGCTTGGGGTATCAGGATCGAAGAGGGTGAAGGGGGGGGGGATCACATCAGATCGATCAGGGGGAGCAGACGCCTCCTTGTGTAACGTAGGGAGACCGGCGTCTTCCAGGGGACACAACAAAGGCCGAGATAAGAGGTGCAGGCTGATGTCACCCGTGATAAACAACAAAGAAGAAGAAAAAGAAGAGCTGCAGGAAAGACGAAAAGAGGGGAAAGGCATCTGTTCAAGGAGGAGGTTGCAAGCGGGGGTCACGTACCAGGTAGGTTAGCTATTGCTTCTTCGAGGCCCGTGCAGGTCAGGTACAATCGGAGGGTGCAGGCACAACAACAGGATGATGAGATGCAGACCACAAAGTGAGCAGCAGGAGGCAGTGTTGGATGGGGTTGCGAAAGCAGGCAAGCAGCAGGATGGATAATGGCCCGATGCGGTCACCGGGGCAGATATTAGTAGTAGGCGTAAGGCGAGGGCGAGGAGGGTGACAGCACGAGTGCGGGCAATTAGTTACTCGCAGGTCCACAGCCAGCGGAAGACCCCGTTAAAAAGTATGGGGTAAGAGAAAAGGGTAAACGACGAGGACAACGGCAGATCCACTGGCGACGGTAACCTGGTGCAAGAGCCCAATCGGGACCTCCAGAGAATAGGCGTGGTCCGAGATGGGGGCTGGCTTGGGGCCCTGGGGCGCAGGAAGACGTTTCCCGGATGGATAGGGAGCGTTATCTCTCGAGGATCCAGCGTAATGCAGCAAAGCGCAGTGCAGTGCAACTATGCGGTGCAGGGCAGGTCGTCAGGAGCCACAGAGTTCTGGGGCCACCCTATCAGCGAATAATGTTGGTCCTCAGTGTCCTCTCGGAAGATTTCGCGGTGATCCGGCCGGGACCGGTGAGGGATCCCCAAAGGAGCGTGCAGCTTTGACAGGCCGGGAGACTGAGGGGGCAAAAGTGGCTGTCGATCTGCCTGCCTATTTGTTGATGGTTTGCTAATGCTGGTGCTTGTTTCTGGCTTGTTGGTCTGGCCTTCCAGGTTTGTTTCCCAACGGTCTTGTGTCTGTGTTAGTGATGTCGGCCGCCGGGACGGACACCGGCAAGGAACATGCGAGAGGCAGTCGGCCGACTCTAGATCCGGCTACGAGGAGCCGAGAAAAGATAAGAGGCGAGGCGATCGTTGGCCACGGCCCTCCTCGTGTCGACGGTCTGGTGATGAGCAGTAGTAGCAGGTGCTGCGCGATGGTCTGGATCCGTCCTTCCTTTTCTTCTGCTTGTCCGTTCGATGTCCCAACTCACGGTGCCTCCGTCGTAGGCTGTAGAGGGAGGAAGGAGGGAAACACTCAGAAACACGAGACGAGAGAGTGAGAGAGTAAGAGAGTAAGACAGATAAGAGGGGGGGGGGGGAGCAAAACAGGATAGCACAGTAGAGAAGAAAAAGTCTTCCCGTGCGAGTGAGGGTCTCCAAAGGCAAGATCCGCCGAAAACGTGGAGCAGGGACGGGATGTGGACTTTGATCCGTCGGCCGTACTGCTGCGCCTGCGTGTACTAAGTACTGTACGTATAAAAGTACAAGAGGACAGATGCTACAAGTACCTATCGTACCCAAGTAACCATTGCGCCGCGATCAAATACGTACATGCCATGGTGTTAAAACCACGATGCACCCTGCGACTCGAGAGTTCCGTAATGCGGAGGATAAGGAAAAGGATAAGCTAAAGTGGGCGGTGGGGTGGGTACTCCGCGCGCCGCCATTTCTTGTACAGTAGCATGTATCATGCTAATAGTATTACATGATTAGCTAGTAGAGAAGTCGGTCCGGCTGTTGAGATCGGGGTCAGTCCGTCCGTTGGGCCAGGCTGCACTGCTGCACTGCTGGGTGCATGTTATCAGCCGAGATTATCACCACTTTCTTTGTTTTCTTCTTCTGTTTCTGTGTGAGGTCGTGTGGTGTTTGGCTTGTCTTGGCACTGGTCTGGTCTGGTCTGGTGAGCCGCAGCCGGGAAGGACGTAGTGTGAGACAAGATAAGGAAAAATCATGCTGTGTTCCAAATGCAGGGGAAGATAAGCACCGGTGTGATCAAATGCAAAATCGACGGAAGGAGGATGGCCTCGTCCCTTGCTGCCCATTACAATTGTTCTAGTTCTTCGTTGGACCCTAGCGTAAGGTGGAGGAAAGGGACCCCTTTGACCATTTGGGGCTGCAGGCTAATACAGTACATGCAGTAGCACTATGTAAACACTAGGCAGTATGCATGTAAGTACCCCAGGGTGGTCAGCAATTCTATGCTCTAGCAAACACAGATTGGTTCGTGCCCGTCCAAAAAAAAAACAGTCTCATGGATCGCTGTAGGTTGCGTCTGTCAAGGTCCTCAATAATATCAACCAACAAATTGTATTATATCCCGCCACACAGGCCATGTGGCTCGTTCTAAATGATAGCGAAAACCTGCGAGCTCGGCGTTCCGAAGCAGCTATGAAAGTACCAAACATGGTATTTGAGTCACTTGTCAAAGTTGCGAGGTCATTAGGTAAAAGAATCCAGCTGTTGGTCATAGGCTCTTGGTTCGGATTTTGATTGATATCGTACTTGGGGAAAAAGAGGAAAAATTTTTCTTCTTCTCCATGCGCCTCGGGACGCGCTGTATTTGGTACTAGATCTGGGAACCTTGAAAAAAGTGCACTCCTCTTTTGTACCTCGACACTTTCAGTTTTTTTTCTTTTTGGTTCGATTCGCTTTGAGGTCGAATCAGGCAGGACAGGCCAGGCCAGACAGCTGTTGTTTTGGCAGGGATTTTGCTGTGTCTCTGGTCATAAATGGGAAAGTGGTGGTGGATGCAAATACCGTGGTACCCAATGACGGCATATAACGTACCCTCGTTACTTTGTACCCATCAGAACTGTACCTACTTCGGTGACATATGCCAGAGTAGGGCATATCTTACCTAACGAAATGTTTCCTCTTCGGGCGTCTAGAGGGTACCAAGCCCATCTCTGATTTGCCGCCAAGCTGGGGGGGGGGCCTGGAGCAAAAGCCCCGCCAAGCTTTTTGACTTTGGGTAAGAGCAAGACGGGATGGTCTATCCAAACCACCTGGCATCCTGTGTGGCCAGCAGCACCTTCCGCACCCCACCTCAATGTAGACTGTACATAGAGAGAGTACCGCAGGAAAAGAGAAATGGAAAGAACGACAGTAAACTTTTGAAAAGGTGGGTGACATCTCGTCATTCCAACGTCACTGCGCGTGGTACTCTTTCTGTCGAGGGGTTTTTTCAAGTGTCAAATCTTGCACAATACCACCACCAACAACCCTCCCTCCTCCTCCTCACCCCGTCGTCCTACCCCTCCATCACATCCAAGGCAGGGAAACGAGTGAAGGCTCAGTTTCACCCCTTGTTCACCACACCTGAACGCATTAGGCCCCCAAGCTGCCGTCCGTCGGTGAGAGACACTTATGTCATTGACAATCTGCCACTAAATGCGAAGGGAAAGAGCACTGAAGCAACTTTTTCACCTCGCTTCTCAGGCACGGGCCGCCATCCCAAGCGTCCAAGACCGTCGGGCCCCTTGGGACCCAGCGGGACGGAAACTTCGAGACTTGGGGAGAGAGGGCACTCGGCTGGAGGCACTGCTAGTGCTGGCTCCTCTCTCTAGTGGAGGGCTATTCTGGACCGCTACAGCGCATCGCACACCGTGGCTACGTGGTAAGCATGCCTGACAAGAGCCCAAAAGCCCAGAGCCCCTCCCCTCCCCCTCTTTTCTGTTACGTACAAGGTCGGTTCAAGTAACGCCATTCAAATCACTTTTCAAGCAAGGACCGCGGAAACCCCATGCCGTCATGAGACATCCATCGGTAAAACTCGCACCCTGCTTCTCCGCGGACGACGTGCAGGTGCGATAACCGTAGTCCTCAACTGCAATGATCGGTCGTCTATCGCTCTTGGAACTTTTACTGTAAGGGCCCAGTGCCGCCTAGGTGAGAACAAGATATTAAGCTACTACGTGGCCCACAATGCCCTGCTATCACTACTACAGCGTAGGGAATAAGCTTTTAGTCCTTGAGAGCGACCGTGTGCGACCACAGCAAACCCTCCCCCCCCCCCCTCCTCTACTGTGTAGGGGGCCAACAGCTGCTCGAATAGGTTTGACCCTACCCGACCTTCTCCCCCCTGGTGGAGGCTGACAAAGGTTTTCGCTTGCGCGCCCAGAGAGCTGAGAACAATTTTTGCTTGAAGTCCACAGCTTTGGGCAACGCGATACGCAAAAGGTCATAACTAGTAGGGTGGACTCGGGGTTTCTGCTGCTGCTGCTGCTGCCTAGCCTTGTGGTTTGAACATAACGCCTTCGGGCAGTCCTAGGCGTCCTTCTGACTACATAATATAAGCAGGCTTCGACCCCGGATACTGGTATATACCGCGTTTCCATCAGAGAAGTGATTCAAGTGCCCATCACTGCGGCTCCTTCGTGTTGGCCATGGCAATCAAATAAGGGCAAACGAGCTCTGACGCCAAGCCAATTGACTGACGGTCTTCTTTCCGATTGAGGTCACACGACTGCGTCTGGATTTAGCCTACTTGGAAGGATTCTCGGGCCAGAGAGACGCTTCTGGCCCCATCGACTATGCTCTAACATCGCCAGGTCGCCCGTTCGCCGTCAAAAAAACCGATCTATCCCTCTCTACTGCCCAGGTGGGTGGCCTCGGAATCCAGTAGCCCCGCATGCCACCATGCCACACAACTCCAATTATGGACCTGGCTGGAAGGGTCCGTCCATGAATTCAGGGTCTGCAAAATTGATCTGGTCAAAGGACATGTCGTGTCCTAGCCACTGTGAAGTGGGTGACGGCTCCACATTGGCGTTAGCCCGGATGGCATTTTCTAATGAAGCCTGTCAAGTGAGATGCGGTCAGCGGAATTGCTCGGGCGTTCTTAGGTACCAGATAGCGCTGCTCTGTCCTGCCTCGCCCGTTTGGCGAGCGTGTCTGGGACTTTGGTCGCTTACCCAGTCTACTGTTTCCATCGCTCCTGGGAGCCAGCCTGCGTCGGTCCCAGCATTTGCTACCATAGAGCTTGGTATGAAACCATCCCTTAACAATGGAACCTGAGACTCGGGCGAGGTTTGCAACGCGCTCGATAGAGATGCGGATGAGGAAGACACTTCTGAGGTTTTGGCCTTGTGTCAGCTTTGGTTCCTATGAGGAATGGCGCAGCACCACGCGCTGATGTGCTCTCGCCCTAGAAAACGGACGGTTTCCTGCATGAGATGTGTCTTGGTGTGGGGGGCGGGGGGGGGGGGCGCCAACTGACCGCTTGTCCCAGAATTGGCCACCGCAAAACCAGTTCGTGTCCAAGACTTTGTGATGGGCTCCCGCGGGCCATCAGCCAGGGACAACGACCCTCTTTGAGCCCCAGGGCTTTGCGCCAGCTTGCGAAACATGTTCTCGAGCACCTCTGGTGCCTTTTTCAGCTCCGGATTCTCGAGAGCGACCTCTTTCCAGATGCTGTATGATCTCTTGAGCAGCTCCAGGAGCTGTTGCTTGTTCGGCAGGGGCGTAAACTTGTCCCTTAGGTCGTACTCCCCACCAGGCTCGTTGTAACTCTCGTTCTGCAGTATGAGGTAGACGATCATGGCACCCAGCAAAAAGTCATGCATGGCCAGGCTGGAGACAAACCAGCCATTCTGGGCCAGGAGACGGCCTGGCTTCGTCGCCTCGAACAAGGTGTTCTGGTACTCGAGGAGCGCGAGCCCGCCTAGCACGCAAGCCCGCCGCGAGTACTCGTGCTCTGGCTTCGGGTCCTTCTCGACCAGGTACCGCCTGTGCAGGACGCAGCGGGCCTTTTGGTACAGGCCTCCGAGGCCGAACCTCTGTATCACCTGGAACGGTGGGTCCGTGATGCACGTGTCCAGCGGGCGGACCTTCATGAAGCTTGGAATCGCCGCCCACCTCTCCTCCAGCAGGCCGTCAACCTCCATCACCTCTGCGTAGGTCGGCACGGTCAGGGCGTGTGCCTGGCGCGCCACCTCCCCAAAGACCTTGCAGATGGAGGATTTGTAGATGGGGTATGTCATGTGCGTATAGTCGGCGGACGTCCTCTGGGGCGGCATCTCGACCGTGTCCTCGTCAAAGTCCTCGTCCAGCAGGTTGTGGGGCGGCAACGTGTCGCTCTCGATCCCGTGGATCATACTCGGCAGGCCCAGGTGGAAACTCACCATCAGGTCGATCTGGATGGCCAGGTTCCACAGCCGGCGCCGCATCTCGGCGTCGTATGCGCTGAGCTGGGCTCCCGGCAGCTTCGAAGGGTCCCGGTGCAGGCCCATCTTCAGCATGATGCGTATGCACACGCCTGACAGCAGGTAGCAGTTCATGTGCGAGACGCGGTTGATGAGGAACTCGGACTCGACGTAGAGCAGGAAGGGCGCACAAGTGGACGTCGCAGGCGAGGAGTAGCTGTAGCGGCCGTCGCTGCGGGAGGACGTCGTCAGTGCCCAGCCTGCTGCGTTTCGGTACTGGCGGAACCGCTGGGTTGGCGTGAGCGGGGTGTTATCAAGGGCGAGTTCGCTATGTATTTCCGATGTGTCAATTATCCATGCCGGCTAGTGAGTGTGGAATAACACTTAGAGGAATGATTTGAGTTGCCGTCATCACCTCTACGAGCTTCAGATGGTGTGTAGATCCTACAGTCCCAAAGATTGATGCGTTCATGCTTGGGGGGGCGGGGAGGGGAGGGGGGACACTTACTGAGGCGCCGAGAAGGAAGAGAAGAAGATACCGAGTGAGAAGACCATGAAGAGCAGAGCAAGCCAGTCCATGTCTATGCTTGAAGATGCAGTATTGTTTGCGAATTCAGTATACTGGTGCCACATTATCAGCCTCCAGTCTCGGTTCAGACCTAGTGGTAATCGAGGTTCGAGGGAAATAATATTTGAACTTACTCTTTTGACAAAGGTAGGCTTGTGAACGATATCTATATGTGACTACCAAGTCAGCATCATCATGCATAATAATAAAAAAGGACGCACTGCAAAACGGGCAGAAATGAAAAGTCCTCAACGTACGCTGAGAAGCCGAGCTCGAGCTGAAATACCGCATCACCAACCTGTCGGCAATGCCTCTCGGCGGCAGCAGGGCGAGCAGATCCTGCTTGCTCCGCGGGGCCACCGTGTTCACCATCAACAGCTCGGGCGAGTCGGCCTCGGGCGTGGGATCTGTCGAGTCGTCCTCAACCGGCCAGTCGTCATCGTCGTCAAAGTAGCTCTTGAGGTCCTCGATCTAGAAAAGAATGTATTTCCATCCAGTCAGTCTCTAGAAGAGAAAAGGAAAAAAAGAGAGCGGTCTTTCCTGTGTAGTTGAAGCAACAAGGGAGAAGGAAGGGGGGGGGGGGGATTGCAGACATCGTCCAGCATGGCCATAAAGTGTGTGGCGCCCACATAAGCCATACTCCCTCCTCGCGCCCCGCTGGCCGAGACGACCATGCCACCGGCCGCCTCGTCCGTCGTTGTGCCCACGCCGGCACCATTCCCATTCTCGCCGAGCGGTCTAGCAGCAGCAGCACTGTGCGATGGCTGTTGCGGCGACATCTTGGTGGTGGTGGTGGCGGTAGTGGTGACGTTGCCCTCCTCGTCGATCATGCCTCTCACCATGCCCTCGAGCCTCTTGAGCCGCGCGGCCATGCTCTTGGGGGGTCTATTGCGCACTGGCTTGGGGGCATAGACGCAGGCGGATGGCCGAGCCTTCTTGAGGCATTGAGAGCAGGGACTTTTCGTTGAAAGGCTTTGTTAGTCATTTCTTTCATTTCTTATTGTCTATGTATTTGTTGAGGAGGAGAGGAGATGTTGTCTGGGGTTTGGGCGTGGGACGTATGGACTATCATGTAATTTCGTATGACCACGACCTCGGAGCAGGATGGTACACAATCGTCCCAGAAGCGTTCTCTTTCCATGTCCTTATAGAGATGACAAAGGCAAGGGAACCAAGACGTTAGAACTTACACTCCCCGGTCACACTTCAGCTTCGACATCCGACATGGCGCACATGAGAGAAGTATCCTCGACCTCTTGGTGGTTGGGACGGCGTCGGCCGGCGTATCGGTGTTCGAGGTCGACGGACCGGAGCTGCCGGGCGATACCCTCATAGGTGTGTCTATCTCCATGATGGATACCCTCTCTCTCGGGTTTGTGAGGTGATTAAGGCATTCAGTCAGTTAGTCGCTTAGTCGTTCGCTCATACGCCCCTAAGAAGAGAAATATAGATAATCAGATTAATTACGAACAGGCGAGAGTCCGATACGTCGCGCCCAAAGCTCGCGGATTCTTGTTATCGAGAAACCCGAAAACAGTATTTCGCAGCGCAGTATATATGGAGATGACCTTGAAATAATTGAGTAACATAAACTGTGTTCTCTTCGGAGAGAGGGTGTTCTCTTGAGCGATTAGAGTCCCTGAGTGTTAGTGGCAGAATCTCACATGTTAATCGAGAGAGAATTGAGTTAGGCTCCTAATAATGAGCCTGATGAAAGAGGGTCGAGAGTTGTCTTAGTCAGCTGCTAGGCAACTAGAAAACATACAGGGCAGGGCATAAGCAGGCAGCCATGGGATTGACGCAGCAGGAATGCTTGGTTACAACGGTTCGGCTACTAATCGGGGAGTACGTATCTGGCTCTGCGCCCAGCTACCAGCTTCTATCAAAATGAGAGACTCTCATGTTCTTTGCGCATTCCGTAGTTAGATTAGCTCAAATTCCCCGGCTGCTGTAGCCTGAGCTGCATACTGGAAATCTTGAACAGACTTTTCTTCATCTCCTACCCGGGGCCTGCTTTGAGAGTGTTCAGAGAACAGCTCTTAGTAGGACAGCCGTATTCCCAGCCTCCCTTATCCACGAAGTCATCAACTTGTCCATCCCTGAATATAGAGCGATAGACGTCTTGAGAAATTTCTGTGAAGTATCCTGACCAGAGGCTGGCGGACAGAGGGGGCCCCTCTGCTCAGTAGCGCACCATTGCCAGCCTTCTCTCAAGGACTTCAGGAGAAACACTAGCTACATTGATCCTTATCAACGGCCAAACATGTTACGCAAAAGGGGCGGTCGCGGCAGACCCCGGCGCGTTTGCAAAGTGAAGCGGCTGGGCGGGCGGGAGCAGTACCCGCTCCCTCGGCACGAACCTCAGTAGCCCACTTCCTGCACCATCGACAATGCTCACTTGTCGGCGAGGATCTTGACAATATTCAAGATGATTGCTCTCTGTGGAAGTCACATGCCAACTGCATTCAAGACACACCCTCTCCGAAGCGAATGCCAACGATGATCAGCTTGGACAGCGGGCTCAGCAGCTCAGGTGGAAGGAGCATCTGGCAGTCTCTCAATAACATATTTGCCCCGGCCGACGCTCATAATTGGCACACCGGGGATCTTGCGGAGTCGTCGCTTCAGGTCTCGATCATTTGTGGCGACAATGTAGATGCGGTGCTTCATGCACCTGTCGACGATGCAATCATCAGCGTAGGTTCCGCTGTGGACGGACTCGCAGGGGAGGCGCTTCCACCGTTCGTCGCGGGCGATACGAAGGGCAATCCGATATTTGGGCCCGAGCTTCTCCAACTCTGCAACAATTTGTCAGTGATCCGTGTGTGCTCGAGCACCTACACGAAACAAGACAGGAAAAAACACGTACCAGCCATAACACACGAGGTGATCAGGACCTCGCACTTTGCATAAAGAGCGTCCATCATGCCTTCAAGCAGCTCGATCTTCCGGGAGACGGTATGGGACAAGAAGTTGGTATCGACGAGGACCTGATAGGGAGGTACGAGGGCCGTGTTGTGCTGGAAGAACATGGACGACGGTGCCTGGGGCACCTCGCGGACTGTTTCGACATTTTCGTCAGCATAGAGCTTGTCTCGGGCGGCGGTTCAAGAGAATCGCGCGGGGAACCCTACTCAGCTCGCCATTCGCGGTGGCCTTCTTCTTGGTCTCCTGGACGATGTCGGCCTTGTCCTTGTTCTCCTTGAGCCGTGCATCCCGTTTGCCGATGATGCGCTTGGTTTGCTAGGGGGCCGAAAAAGGCTGGGTCAGTCTGATGAAGCTCACGAGAGGGGAAAGTGGAAGAGGAAAGGATCACTGACAGCAAATTTCCTCGTCGTCTTTGCGACACCCATTTTGTAGATGTATCACGAAGAGACTTTGAGTGCAGTTGATGGTGTTGGTGGTCACTTGGAAAAATGCTAGGCTTATTCGAAAATCGCAAAAGCTGAGGAAAATTCCCCAAAAGTAAATTCCAACTTTGACGGGATGGCGGCAGGCAGCGGGAACAGGGACCGACAGGTGGGGAGGAGGGGGAAGGGCCAAGAATCTAGCGGCAGCTGCCAGCGCTAATAGAAGACGAACCCGTTCTTATTTTGCAGGTCAGGCGCTGTGCTAGTACCATGTTACTGCTGCTGCACAGCCTGTCCATACCTAAGTAGGGTTACCCGCACTGCCCTTGCTTGCTGCAGCCCTTGTTGCTACCTCGTCCCGGCATGTTGGCATAACGCACGGCATAACAAACCTAGCCCCTTCTTGCAACATCATACTTATGCAGTAGACTCATACATATGTATATATATAATATGTATCCAAAGTAAGTTTCACCATCTATTTGTGAAAACACAACCCCCCAGAACGAGTGGCATATCATAGTTGCGTTGAATGTACTGCATGTCTTTTTACAGAACCATCGAAGGACTAGTGGCTTGCAGGAACAAAGTACCATGTATCTTTTTCCCGTATTGTCTTGCTGGAGAAAAAAGGTGCAGCGCTACCCAGATCTAGGATGGTTCGCATTTGCAGGCTGACAGGGGTAAATTTGACCCTTGGGAAGGATCGTCCCCCCCTTTCTACTGCCAATCTAGCCTTGTCATGCCCCGTATTGTTCGTGACCCTTCAAGTTCAGAGGGGTCCTGTTCTGTTCTGCCTGGGTCCCTGCAGTGTCTGTCTCCCCGTCTTGCCATGTCAGGGCCTGTTGCTATGCTGGGGCGCAGATCTGGGTGGCCGTCTGCATTCTGCGGATCTCAATACTCCCTCCACTTTCGATCCTCCTCGTCTTCCTCCTCCTCCTTCGCCTGACTTCGTTCAGCTCTTTCATGCCTTCTCATTTCCTTCCCTTTTGCATCTACCAAGCACTCCCAAACACATGCAATGAGTTGAAACGTCCACATCGTCATCGTCATCTTCGGCATTTTTGGAGTTCTGTTCGTGCCTCGGTGGCGACTTAGCAACAGCATCAGCATTACGCTCCTTTTGATTCCACTTCTTCTTCTACGTCGTACCATATAGAAAGCGAGCCAAGGCAAACTCCACTTTAGACTTCCGCTACCCTCGGCTGCCTTGCAAAGCACAGAAAGAGAGAGAGACACCATCGCACAGCCACATTGCGAGTTCGACTAAAAAGTATCCTCTCTGGGGCACTCACAGCGTGGTTCAGCCTTCTCGTGTTGGGCTATGTGAACATCATCATAACCACTCACCCCGCCTTTGCTGTCACTGAAAATCCTCTCTCCCCTCTTCACCTCAGGCAGATATCGACAATTCGGCAAGAAGCACCGCAAGATGAGGACTTCACATTTCTCTCTGAAGCGCTCGCTGCTTCTGTCAAGCGTCGTCTCGTTGGCACTCTTCACTGCGGGATCCATCGCAGCAGACACCACGACGACCAGTGCGACCGATGCGGATACTTCAACGACAACAGCAGCAGCAGCTACAACCGCCACATCCGCCACCAGCACCAGCACCGACACATCAACATCGGCGACGACAACATCTACCTCTTCCACCAGTAGCGACGATGACACGACTACCACGTCGGCATCCATGCCTGGCCTCTCCACGAGCACCACAACTTCTGCAAACTCGGACATGCCAACGCTGAGCAGCTCGAGCGGATCCGACAGCGACGGAACTGCCATTCCCACCTATCCCGCACCGAGCGTGCCTCCTACGAAGGATGCCCCGTACATGCAGACATCCACCATGCCCGATGGTACCGTCTTCATTGCTGTGGGCGCCATCCTCGGCGCATTCGGTCTCGCCATCCTCCTCTGGCGCGCCATCATCGCCTGTCTGCTGCACCGCTCGGTCGAGAAGGCTGCGATGGCGCAACACCTTGCCAACGACAAGACACCATTCCCGACCCCGCCCGCGCCTTTCTACAAGTATACCGATCACGAATCCGGCTCGGCACAGAACGTGGGCTCTGGCAGAGGCGTGCGCAGGACCAACAGAGCCCCCGTCCCGTCGGCGACGCCGTCTCAAACTAACTTGTTCTTCTCGCCTACCGCTGTGGCTGGTGCAAATCCTCGCGACTCGACGTACCGTGATGCTCCCAACCGAAACTCGACCTACCGGGACTCGCGCTTCCTGCCCTCTGGGTTCTACGCCGCCGGTCAATCGACTTCTCCACACAATGCCGACGGCAACGACGGCTCCTCGATCAGCCTGAGCAACCTGCGACCAGATTCGCGAGGCCATGCACAGAGGCTGTCAGCTCAGCCCGTCGGCGAGTCGCCCGACTTTGGCCCTCAGCGGTCACCAATGGGCCACAGCTCGAGCAGTGTCAATCTCAACGCACCGGCTGGCGGACGGGCGCCCAGCGCCTACCTGGATGACCTGCTCGCAGAGAATCCCGAGATGTTCCCACCTTCGGGGAGCACGCCGACGCCTAGCAACGGCAACCATCCTTACCGGCAGAGCGGTCGGTTCTAGCTGGACCCGACGAGTCCCTGTCTAGAGACCAAGCTTTCCAAGGTTTCGGAGTGGAGCGGCGAGTCTCGTGCTACGCATGGGGCCAACTTGCTACGAGACGTTCAGGAAGATGAGACTTTGTAAAAACAAAACCGAGAGAAAGGAGGAAAAGGACAAGAACGCGCGGGATATGCAGAGGTACTGCATCCTTAATTAATGTGGAGGCTGCCTTGTGATGGGAAATGTGATCAAGTTGGCTGGAGTTTGCGGATTGGGGTCTGCCTCTTGGCCACCTCTTGGCCATCATTGACGAGGTTTGGGCGTGTGTTTTTACCTTACCTCTCAAGGTACTGCCCTCCTCAGGCTTGGCTGGGCATTAGAACGGAGTTGACCAGGGCGGTTGGGAACGGGGAACCTCTACGGTTCCTTCTTTTTTTGGCTTGATTGCTTTCTTGTGTACGTTTGAACGTGCTCTTCTTTTTTTGTATATTGCTACCTTTGCTGCATTAATGGATATCCTCCATTCTCTTCTAATTTTTCTCTCTTCTACGACGGCAATTGTAATCTTTCCCAGTGGCCGCAACGACAGCAGCAAACGCCGCAGCCTCATGCAACTGCAACCTTTCGGATGCAGGTCTTATGTCGTGTTTGTCCCACTGGTCAACCTCGCTCGGGCCCGAATGTGTGCATAACCAGAATCAGGCATATGGAAGGGAGATGGGAGACATTTGGGAGACATTTCTTTCTACATCAGGTGAGAGACACATGATCTTTCTAGTTGACCAGAAGAAGGTATTGGCATTGACGGTAGCATATACACATAATCTTTCGCATCTTCTACTATCTACATACAAAAGAAGTTCGCCCCCAAGACAACAACAACAACAGACACGCCCATATGCTCTCCGCGCTACCACACAAGAGACACACACACAGCACAACAAAAACAACGCCAGAGCTTAGAAGGGGACCTGCTGGGCGTAGTAATCGATCCAGAGGTCGACCTGCTCATCCACCTGGGTGAGGGTGCGGTTGGTAAAGGCATCACCAAGGCGCATGGTCTGGCGGGTGACACCGTCGTTGGGGGCCCAGTAGGGCAGCTCATAGGAGCCGTTGTTGTACGAGTCGCCCAGGTTGGGGTTGCCGGTCTTGGCAAAGTTGGCCCAGTAGGCGGACATCATGCTCTGGACGTAAAAGTCGTACTCGGTGAAAGGGTAGGTCTGGTTGTTGGCGTACAGGGCGTTGAGGGTGTACATGATCTCGGACTGGTGGAAGGCGCCCTGATCCTGTCCTGGTGGGGCGTGGTCCCAGTAGTAGGTGTAGATGGGCGAGGTGGCGTTGGACTTGAGCACCCAGTCCTGGGCGTACAGCCACTGCGAGACGGTGCCGGCGTCGGTGGTGCCGGCGTTGAAGGTCTCGCTGGCGTTGGTTGAGGTGTTGCCGACGGCGTAGTAGCGGAAGTAGTCGGTGCTCAGGTTGCCCATGCGCAGGGTATTCCAGAGGGTGACCTCGTCCGGGGTGAAGTCGTTGGTGGGCGAGGCGCCGTTCTCGTCCTTGGTGCCGCCCGTGATCAGCGGCACGTCGTTGGCCGGGCCGGCGAGGGCCTGCTCGATGTACTTCTCAGGCAGGACATAGCCGTCGAGGACGGGCTTGAAGATGAGGGGGTAGCCGCACCAGAGGGCCGTGACCCACCACAGCTCGTCGGTGGGGATGCGGTCCTGGGAGCCCTCGAGCAGGGACTCGACGGACAGCTCGCGCATCTCGGCGATGGAGCTGGCGTTGTGGTAGGTGGTGTAGTTGACGCCGTGCAGCAGGGCCATGCTCATGTTGACGTACGAGGTGGCCAGGCCGGCGACCCAGGGGTTGTAGGGGGTGTGGATGCCGGACTCGGAGATGGCGGCGTGGAACAGGCCCTTGAAGAGGATGCTGTTGACGGCGTGGTACACCTGCGAGGAGCCGAAGCTCTGGCCCTGGATGGTGACGCGGTCCGGGTCGCCGCCGAAGCTGGCAATGTTCTTCTGCACCCACTTGAGGCACTCGAGGTGGTCGAGCACGCCGTAGTTGCCCGACGAGTTGTGGCCGTTCTCGGCCAGGGACTCGGCGTTGAGGTCCGGGTGCGCCAGGTAGCCAAAGGCGTCGTCGCGGCGGTTGAAGGTGACGACGATCACGTCGTGCTGCTGGGCCATGCCGCCGCCGTACCACCACGTGTCGTCCGACGTCTCGTCGCTGCCCTGGTTCCACACGATGACGGGCAGCTTGTCGTCGGACGAGTTGGCCGACGTCCAGATGTTGAGGTTGAGGCAGTCCTCGCTGTACCCGGCCACGCCGCTGCTGGGGCAGGGCGCGCCCCAGGTGTCGGCCACGAGCGTCTCGTTCCAGACCTCGCGCGGCTGCGGCGCCTTCCACCGGTTCTGGTACGCCGTGTCTGCGGCAAAGGGGATGCCCAGGAACGCCGTGACCGTCGTCTCCGTCGTGCCGAAGAAGTCCTCGAGCACCGAGTCGTCAAAGTACTTGTAGCCCGACACGGGGCCGTACGTTGTCTGGATCGTCTTGTTCCAGAGCTGGGCCCTGGCGGGTGCCACGAGGGCCGCCCCCAGGACACCCAGGGCCAGGCGGGCCGCAGAGGGTGTGGACGACATGATGGTCGTCGTCCTCGTCGTCCTTACAGTAATGACCGTGGGGGTGGGTTTGTAGTTATTCAACGAGAGAGAGAGAGAGAGAGAGTGAGGGGGGCAAAGTAAGCGAGGGTGGTGGATGAGGTTATATTCTCCTGGAGAGACAAGAGGGGATCACCAACGTTTTATACTTACAAGTCATGACTGACCCATCTTCGACTTACTCACCTACTACTGGAGAAGAGAACCATCTCCCCCCCCCCTGGTCATTGATCGTCACGCATGACGCTGATGAGATTAGAGAAGGACAGAAAGAGACAAGAAACAAAACAAAACACCGAACAAAAACGTAAAAATGGCATGCTAGTATTGTTTGGTCAAGCATACCACGATCGAGCCTCGGAGATCCGAGACTGCAGGTGTATACTGTATAGTGAGTGGTGTATATTAAATATGTACCACACAGAACAACGTCAGCATGTCATTACCTATTCCGACCTGACACCCACATATTCCAGATGTGGATCTGCTGCTTAGCCCTTCGTGCCCGTCCATGGAAAACGGAGCCCGCATGGGAGGAGGAGGAGGGGTGGAAAGGTGGGAAAAGGGGGTACCCATGGCGAAACAAACGTAGACTTTTTTTATTATTTTTTTTTATACCCTTTCTTTTATGAGAACTGCCGAAGTACTAAAACTTAGTTACATAAAGTGCAGAAGTACATATGTCATTCATTGCAGTATCATAGTACCATGTAGTGGCGGAGTGAACGCGTACGTACGACGCCGGAAAAAGGCTCAAATACGTCAAAACACTTGCCAAGAGGAAGTGAAAGGAAAAAAATCTCTCATCATTCGAACAAAACTGATCCATTCGCATCACCATTATCAAGAGCTGCCAACTATTGTGCGAAGACGGTACGACGGCAAGGAGGAGGGAGAAAATAGATGACGCGGCAGACCTTCACCGTTCAGGCGTAGGTCAGGAGACGGTTGTGTTCTTTTATTCTAGGCCCTCGCCCAAAATATCGGCGCTCTGCAACGTCAACTGGGGGGGGGGGTGTGTGTGTTTGCCCCATCACCGCCCCATCGCCCTGGCCCTTGGCCGACCGTGCGATTCACACAAGGTTATCACGCGAGCCTCCTCGGGACGTTACGGTGCGATCTACACGGAACAGGTGGGGCTGGGAGGAGAGGTGGCGGAGGGCCCTTCCAAGCTCCCCCTCCCCCAGGATTGAAGGCGTGGGCGCATTGAATCTTAAACGTCGGCCGAGAGGCCAGGTCGGTGGTGCGAACGGGGCCAAAAGTGTTTCCCTGCCTTTTTCCCTGGTCTATGTCTCTCTCTTTTTCCTTTCTTTCCTTCTTCCTCCCCAGTTTATCCATAAAGAAAACGACTCTGTGATCCTCCACACCCCCCCCCCCCTTTTGACTTGCAGACTGCGTTTTTTTTATTTATGTTTTTTAATCAAAGACCAGGACCTCGGCAACGCGTCGTCCTTGGGGTTTCGTAATCTCAATTCCGAGTATGGATTCGGCGATGTGGACCAGGATTCATAAAATATCATAGTATATTCATATCTATACATACTCTTATACTGCGTACGGATCTGGGGAGGATCGTCAGGCACATGTTCTTTTCGAGATCCATTAATGGAGAAGATTATGGTGTATCGATAAAAATGGACATCTCTACAAGTACGCCTCGGGATCAGGGACAAGGAACATAAAAACAATGTTGTAGTTGTCAAAAGTATATCGGCGGCGAGATCGTATCACATATGATATAGACATGTATATGTATTGAAACATTCCCTCGTTTTGCGTGCCTGCACCTCTATAACATCTATGTACTATATATAGGTATTTAAGTATACAGCCTTGTGTCACATGTCTATGATTACCAAATATGGTTCCTTCGTGGGTATTGTCATCATCATCATAACCGCCCAAAGACATAGAACAGGAAGAAGGAGAGAAAAAAAAGAAGAGAAACCACAACAAAAACAAAAAGAATGGCCCTCTTCTAGTTGATGACCCAGGTGACGGCAATCTTGCCCAGCTTCTCGTCCCCAAACTTTTTAAACACTGCAGGCGAGACATCGATATCGGTGGGCCCGCAGCCCGCGCACCGGTCCGTGATGGCCGCATTCACCGACGTGCTGCCCGCCGTGATGGTCACTGTCTTCTTGCACACCGGCGATGAGTTTGGGTTGGCAAAAGTCCCGTACACGATCGAGGGCACGGCGACGATCATGTCGGCATCGGTGTTGGTCACACCGCAGGCGCCTACGCCCGGGGCGTAGTAGGTCATCTTGCCCGAGTTCGACCGTGGCTGGAGGAGGGGGAGGGCCGAGGTGAGAGTGGCAGCGGCAATGATGGTGATGAATGAGGTCTTCATTTTGGAGGAAATTTATGAGCGACAGAGAGAGACCTGAGAGTTGGATTTGGGGAGTGGATGTTGGTCTTGTGAAAGAGAGAGAGAGAGAGTGTGTGTGTGTGTCTAGGTGACGGTGTATGAACGAATGAGTGTGTGTTACTATTTCCCCTCTGGAGCGAGTGACTGAAGATGGCCAAATGTGTTGTCCATGGTCAAGACTGAAGCCTCTCTGCCCTTTTATATATTCATTCTCTTCTGAACAGCCTGGGCCTCACGAACGGTGTTGGACTCCACTCGTCTCCCTGCGCTTGGACACTCCAAGGCTCCGTAAGATCGAGAAGGGTTTTCTTCAAAGTGAGTGAAAGCTGCTATACTAGTTCCTGCGTGACTCGAGGAAGTGCACAGAGGATCACGATAATTGACAAATTGCTTCGAAGATGCCATACCAAGTCCTTTCTAGTGTCAGGGGCATCCGAAGAGGCTGCTGTACTACAGTAGCCCGTCGGGACCCAGCCCGATGGCGTCCACCTCGCCCACCTCCCGACTTTGCACAGAACTAGGCTCTAACAGAGACCAGACTGAATATACTAGAAAGACAGAAGCGTGCTCGGACCTGTGCTCTGACGTTGGCAGGAGTACTCAAACAGCCAGAGGGCATACTCTGGTATTTTTGGTCATACTACTGCGAATATACAAACAGCTAAGGGAATCCTTACCCCAGCTGCCCACCTAACACCGAGGCTCCAGTATCCTGAAGCTGGGAGACACTCAGACGACACGATAAGAACAAAAGAAAAGAATCATACCAAAAAGGCTCCAATCATCTCTGCCATCAAAGCAGCGTTCTAGAAAAGCGCCGGTGAGACCGTTTCCCTACTAGCAAATGCAAGGCACAGATCCGCCTCCTCTCCAAGCACTGTAAGTATGCGGGCCTAAGCCCCGGTGCGGCAAAATCCTCCGGCGACGGCGCTCAGCCGGTCGATCCAGGGGCCGTGTGCTTGCGTAGACTTTTTTTCTTACTTTATGCGCAGTGTTGTTGTTGTCCTCGCATCCGAACAGACAAGGGCCGACAAGTTTGAGTCCCGAGAAAGAAAAGGCCCCTGGTAACCTTGATATGGCCTCGTGGATCGGTCTCCACAAGTTGATCCATGTGCCACACAAGGGTTCTTGGCTTGTAGGGGGTCACTGTAACCATAGTAAAATATTGCATAGTATGGTGAGTACTTTTACTAAACAACTCTTGGCCAGCTGAGGAAAACCCGGCGCCTTACTCAGCCTCGTTCACCCCTACAACACAATGCACCAAATATATCAACGTAGTTATTGTATGGCATGCAAATCCCCATGCTGGCGCCGGCATCACTCCGAAGCGCACATACACACACACGCAGACACACTAATGCACGCCGCCAACTCGCCTCCTGTTGACCCTTATTTCCCGCCTCCGATCGCGAACTCGTCCAGGTCAACCTTAACCCAATGACTCGGCCGAAATCTACAGCCAAGCACCGGCTTTCCCAACAAGCAAGCGCGCGCATGAACAGTGCGTATGATGGGATTTTGCCTCATCAACAAAACACGAGTCGTGTCTTTGAGGGGCGTTGGCAAACGGCCTTCACCTTGGTCGTGGAGGGCTCGGCTTGCCACATCATTGACTTTGATTGATCAGTTAGAGGTGTCGGTCAAGTCACCTCATAGGAATATGTTTACATGTGCTCCTGCCGTATTGTTGTTATCTACTCGTAATGCAGCCGTATGCTCTCTCGTTTTATATCTCCTTACATTATAGATCAGAGGGTCCCAAGAAAGCTCTCTTTTTCGTCCTCAATCAGAAACAGACACGCTGCAAAGGGCAGATTGCATTTCTTCGTTTTGGAGGATAGAAGGATTTGCCGGGAATACTTCAAAGGTGCCTTTGCAGATAATTAGACTGCATGCGACCATGCTATGCTCTTGCTTCGCAAAACACTCTCTGCTTACTGATCAGTAATGATATGAGGCGAACAAGCAAACATGAAGCAACTCATAACACGAGAAGAGGAAAATGTCTTTGATGTTTGTGAAGTTTTTTTCCTCGCCCTTTTCTTCAAAACAGTACGTCCGGCATGGACTCAAAAGGCGATGTCGCTGCTCGCTCCCGGACATAGCACCATGAACGTCACCGGCACGCCCCTTAAGTCCACAATCGGGTCTAGTACCCCAGATCCTCTGAGAGAGAGACATATTCCGCACATACTACTACGATAGTGTAAGCAGGCATACTTCAGAATAGCACGCATACAGCAAGACGTAATTAGTTGTTCCGCCTCGGTGCCATAAGCCATTCTCATCCCGGTATAGACTTCGGTATCAAGAAGCGTCAGCCATGTAAGAGTCAAGGAAGCTAAGGCATCCTATTTTCGCCCAGGGCTTCGACCTTCTGTTCGGCGCGAGATGGACATAGGCGTAGATATTCGTCCTAATTCCAGACAGCAGAGGGGAACAACAGCTTCACCAACAGTTGCCATCGTGCGGTGTGTTGCGGTCTTGTGCAGCAATGTTCGAGAAAGGATGGGGGGAGGATAAATAGACAGTATCTTCCAAGAAGTATGAACACCTTCGATGAGATGAGACTTCAAGCAGTCAAGACAAGACAGCAATTGGATCATTTTCCACAATAAACTGGCACGGTCCATTCCACACTATGTCCAGCCCCAACCTGACTTCCCAGATCACCATCGCCGGCAAGGCGGTCGGACCCGTCGGCTTTGGCATGATGAGCAAGTCACACTCTACCTGCTGGCCTTATTGATGTTCTGATTATGATAACCACGAGCTGACACCACTATCAGGCCTCAGCTTCCCATGGAAGAATTTGGACCTCCCGGCAGCAGCAAAGGTGATGAAGGCATCGCTCGAGCAGGGTGCCAACTTCTGGAACGGGGTAAGAGAGCAGACCCTCTTGTGTGACACACACACACACACACACACACACACAGCTCTGACCAGGTTTTTTGTCGCCCAGGGGACCTTCTACGGCAGCCCAGACCACAACTCGCTGCACCTGCTGAAGTACTACTTCAGTCAGTACCCAGAGGACGCCGACAAGGTTGTCCTCTCCATCAAGGGCGCCTATGACCCGCCGACGTTCTCGGGGACGGGGAGCCCTGAGGCCATCCGCGCGTCGGTCGACACCGCGCTCGGGGTCCTCGACGGGTGCAAGAAGATTGACGTGTTCGAGATGGGGCGGGTGGACCCCAAGGTGCCCATCGAGGAGAGCGTTGGGGCATTGGCCGAGCTGGTGTCGGAGGGCAAGATTGGGGCCGTCGGGCTGAGCGAGGTCAGCGAGAAGACGATCCGCCGGGCTGCAAAGGTCACGGAGATCGCGGCGGTAGAGATCGAACTGAGCCTGTTCACGACGGATCCCCTGACGAACGGCATCGTAAACGCATGTGAAGAGCGTAAGTGTGGCTGCCCCTAGAGATGGACAGGAGGCCTTCTCGACTGCTGGTGAAGCAATATTGACAAGAGGATTCACAGTCGACATTCCCATCGTCGCCTACAGCCCCGTTGGCCGCGGCTTTCTCACAGGGCAGGTCCGCAGGCGGGAGGATATGGACCCGACTGACACGCGCCTCCTGTTCCCGCGGTTCCAGCCTGATGTGTTCAGCCAGAACCTCAAGCTGGTCGATGCGGTCAAGCAGATCGCCGACCGCAAGGGGCTGCCGCTCGCTCCGGTGGCGATCGCGTGGACGAAATGCCAGGGAAAGAAGATCATCCCGCTGCCAGGTGCAAGCAAGGCCGAGCAGGTAGTGCAGAACTGCACAGAGGTGCAGCTGAGCGAGGAGGACCTGGCTGAAATCCGGAAGATATTGGACGCCTTACCAGTTGCTGGGGCTCGGTACCCAGGACCCTTTCAGGCTCAACTGAACGGTTAGCAAGTTACTTGTGGCCCTGCTTAGTCATGGCCTGGACATGAAGACGTTCGTCTTTTCTTCCTTCGTAGTGAACTTCAAATCGCATGTCGTCTCATTTTGACCACTCTCGTCTCTTCTTGTTTCTCTTTCTTTTCTTGTTGCTGTCTCCCTCTCTCGCATTAGTCTTTTCTTCCAGAGACGAGGAACATTGTGAAACAATGACAGCTGTTCCAGACCTGTAGTCAATGGTGCCCTGTCAGGCAAGAATGGTACGACGAACGGACCAAAGCAGCAGCCGCATGATCAGGTTCGAGTTTCAGATGAGGACAGAAGAACACGATGGCCTCAGCTTTAGCTCGGTGCCAGCGTGGTTCGCTGTTCCCTGTGTGGAAAGGGAGGGAAGAGAGGAAGGAGACAAGACCTTGTCACAGATTTTAGACTCCGAGACCGAGACTGACGAGTCTCCGAACCCTTCCTCCCTTTTTCCAAGGTTGCATTCTTGTGCCTGAAGATCAACGGCTGACAATCAAGCCGCAGCGCTGATCCCTTGCAACGAGAAAGATTGGCAGTGGCCATACGCGCAGTCGATTGGACATTGTAAACTTTTTTGATGGACCATGGATGGAGAAGACTGGAATTGTCGGCACTTTGCTCGCGAAAGTAATGCTGTTTTTGTCTCCGTTTGTGGTGGGCACATCTTGACCCTTGAATTGTTTTGAAATCGTCGAGAGTTGAATGACGGGGCCTGAGCCCCAAAATATATGCCAATACGTATCACTGAGCAGGTACGTATAACAGAGGCAACACCAGACTACTGCACACGGGGCACACGCGCCAGGGGCAGGAAACCAGGGGCTTAAGCCCAGAAGAGCGTGCGGGGCGCAGTCCTCCGCTGAATTAGATGAGGACGACGGAGCGTGGAGTGTGGAGCGTAGATCCTGCATCTCGCCAGGCGCTACAGACCCCTGTAAACCCTTGGGATCAAGGCCCCAAACCCCAAGAGCCAGTGCCCCAGAAACCTAAGAACCCAACATGCCCAGCACCTAGCACCTCCCTCCACAGGGCAGTGAGCTGCTATTATACTATGCAGGCCGCGGTACCCAAATGACCGTCGTACTCCAGCCTCCCTTGCGCCTCCCCAGCCTTGCTAACTTAAACCCCTGGACAACCTAAATGCTGCCCTTTGTGTTCTTTATTTTTATTTTTATCTTAACTTCTAGTTGGTCAGAGTCATTCTGGTCAGGCACCAAAGACGACAAACACACCCCACGCACGAATGAACGACGATGCAATTGACTCTCGACCTCTTCTGCTCAGTCATTTACTCCATGATGTGGTGAATGAGCAACCACGACGACGACGAAGACGACACGATTCGACCAGTGACGCGAAGGAGGGGGTGAGGCCTGGTCAGCAAAGGATAATACTGCACACACACATTCATTCCAACGCCAGCGCCACCCAAGCCACCGTCCAAAGACAAAATTGAGACCGAGTTTGGACGGCCATAGTGCCAGTGCTACGCGACAGTCTCACCTTTTTTTTTTTCCCTTCATAAGAGGAAATCAGCCGGGCACCATCGACAGCAACTCCATAATACCTAGACCCCTTCTCCTTTGTCACCCCTTGCGGGCCCTCGATTAATCTGCCATCCCCCAAACGACCAAACCACGGGCAGCAACATCATCTGTTCACGCACAAGATGTCAAGCACCATGACCCTCACCATGCCGGTCCTACCACCACCACGGCTTAGCACAATCCCATGTTGTCCAAAGTGCGGCAACGACCTCTCCCTGACGTTCAACCCGACCTCCAACTCCTCCATGGCTGGTCACGACACCGACGCGGCCGCGGCCGCTCTCCACGCCGCCCAACGCCAGATCGACGAGCTGCAGGCCCAAATCCGCCTCCTCAACACCAAGGCCACCGCGGCCGTCGACCGTTGGGCCGACTATGAGGACGAGCTGTCGACGCTGCGCAGGGACCTGCAGAGGGAGCGCCAGGGCAGCGTCACACCACAGACACCCACGGTGCAGACCCCGACCTCGCCGCCGAGACTCAACGCCGGGAGCCCCTCTGCCGGCGTCTCGAGCTTCGCCACCGCGGCCACCAACAGGATCTCCGCCCTGCTGAGCCGCAAGTCCACACCCAACTTGAAGGCGGTGCCGAACCCAGGCCACCAGCAGAGTTACAGCACTTCCAACTTACTTCCGACCCCGCCACCGAGCGGAGGCGTCGCTCCGGGCCACGCCAAGGGTTATAGCACCTCGGCCCTGCTGACCCCTAAATCTCCGCTGTCCTTGTCCCTGTCGAGCGGGCAGACTCTCTCCTACACGCCGGGCGCCTCTCCGCCCCCCTCCACCGATGATCTGCTGGATGCCTTGACCAGGGAGCATGGCATGCGCCTCGCCGCCGAGGGGAAGCTGAACGACACGAGCCGCGAGGTCGAGGAGCTGAGCGTCACCCTTTTCGAGCAAGCCAACGAGATGGTCGCTACCGAGCGGAGGGCGCGCGCCCAGCTGGAGGAGAGGGTTGGGGAGCTGGAGAGGAGGGACAAGGACAAGGGGCGCCGGCTGCAGAGGCTAGAGAGCGCCATGGGGAGGATCGAGAGGGCAAGAAACCTCCTGAAGGAGGAGGTCGTTGTGAACGAGGTGGAGCGCAGGTAATACTATGATTGGAGCGGAGGCGGGAATGGTGGTGATGATGAGAGAATGATGATTTTGGATTTCGTTGCTCTCAACTGCATTGCTTTCTTCTCTTCTTTTCTCTTCTTCCCCAGCAAGCGCGAAATTGGGTTGAGATACCTCTACTGCGGCCCTGACGATTTACGACGTGACGAGACTTGCATAAATTGGATACATAGTTCCAAGGTGTTGTTGGATGGAGTTGGGGGGGAAACATCAGGACAATGGAGGATAAGCGTACATAACGCGATCAGTTGGTTATACAGCAAGAGAATGCATTTCAATAGTGGAGGGATTACCCCCCCCCCCCCCACTCCCTTCTTCAATTTTCACTGCTGTTCAACCCCTACGAAGTATTGTAGAAGAAGACAATAAGCCTTCCTTTGCGGTCAGCCCAACAAGAGGAGAAGTGCGTGCGTTAAGGGATTCGGTGATGTTTTCAACAACAGGACTGCTGGGGTGACCGTTGTTATAAATAGGGTAATATCACTGTTGCCGCCGCTCATGCAGGACAGAGACCTAAAACTCATCAGTCCCCTATGACAGTCCCCTATGACAGTCCCCTATGCAGGGAGCACAGTGTCCAGCTCCGTCTTAGAACTGCTCTCGGCCTTGGGGCTTGCTTTATGTGATGTAGTCTCGGTTCCGGTCTCCTCCGCCTCCTGCCTGGAAGTGCTCTCAGCCTTGGGAGATGATGACCGTTGGCGGCTGTCAGCCCTGCTGCTCTTTTTTGCTGCTGCCTCCTCCTCGCCGACTTTCTGCTGTGCCTCCTTCTCCCCGCCCTTGATGCCGCCAGGCTGGTTCCACCTCCGCAGCATGTCCTTGAGCTGGCGGCTCCACACGTCCTCGCCCTTGGCGAGGTCGTCGTACTCGAGGCAGTTCTCGGTCCCCAGTACGAAGTCGCCCTGCCGGTTGCGCACCAGCTCCGCCATCAGACCAGCCGAAGCCAACTTCTCGCCCAGGTCGTGCGCGAACGACCGGACGTAGAAACCAGAGGTGCCCGTCATGCGTATCTTGACGGCCGGAGGGCCCTTGTCCTTCCAAGGCGGCGGGGTGCCGGGAGTGACGGGCGGGACGAGGTCGGAACCCTTGCCCTTGGGCGGCAGCTCGCCCAGGGCACCGGACATAACGGGGGACGTGGCTTCGCCGTTGGCTTGTTGGTTCTGCTGCTTATTCCTGTTCTTCTTGGACTGGCGCTCAACGACCAGCTCGTCCTGCCTCTCCTCGAACTTGCGCTTCAGGTCGTTGTGCTCCGCGATCGCCTGGGTGTCGGCCTCTTCCTCCTCCTCCGTCATCTTCTTGCCTTCGACCTGTTGCTTCTCGACCCGCCACAGCTGCTCGGCGTACTGCTTCTCCGCAGCGGTGGCCTCCTGCGTGGGCCAGTGGTGCTCGTGCGTGCCGGGTTCGTACCACTCCAAGATTTCGACATCGGTGACGGTGACCTCCCTGGTCTGTATTTCGCGCGGGATCGGCTTGCCTTCGCGCGCATACTCGTACAAGGGCTTGCCCTCCATCTTGAGGGCCGAGAACAGGGGGGGCATTTGTTGGTAGGTCCCGCGGAAGGAGTCGAGGGCCTCCTCTACCTTCTCGCGCGTGATGTGGTCGTACGGCCTCTTCTTAAGAAGGTGTCCGCACCGGTCGTACGAGTCGGATGACGCCCCAAAGACCACCACCGTCTCGTACGTCTTAGTGCAGCCTAGGAAGCCCTGTAGGGCCTTGGTGCCCTTGCCGACGCCCAGAATCAGCACGCCCGTAGCCATGGGATCCAGGGTGCCGCCGTGGCCCATTTTGACCTCGATAGCCTGCTTGACCTTTCGTCGTCGTCGTTGCTGATAGCGATCCTCTTTGGCGCGGTCGGTGCGCATCTGCTCGAGCATGGGTTGGAAGAGGGCGGAGGGGTTGAAATAGGTCTTGCAGTCGCGGATGACCTGGGCTGAGGACATGCCATAGGGCTTGTTGATGGCTATTTTTTTCGTTCAAGAGGCGAAGCAGGGTCAGTAATAGGCTTTTGGGACGCTCGTCAATGGTAACGAGCCTGGCAGTGGGATAGGGAATCGAGAAGTCTCCTATTTGTGAGCTTGGAGCTGAGCTTACCGAAAACGCCGTCGAGAACGCTTTCTGTCGCCATCTTGAGAAATCGCCTTGCCGGCATAAGGCTCCGCCTACCCTTCTCGGGGCGAGAGGAAAGTCAAAGCCTAAGACTGGTGGGCAGCAAAGGCGAAGGCGGCAATAGGATTGAGAGAGAAAAGGGGGCAAGAGAGAAATGACAGAAGAAGAAAAAGAAAAAGAGGAGGCAAGGAAAAGAAGAGAGACTGCAGCCACCTGCAGGACCTGCAATTCTGCGCGCGGATTTTCTTTGCAGGGAATTGAGTTGTTGGAGGCGGGCGTTTGACAGGGGAGGCTGCTTATCGATTGGGGGGGGCCTGTCTCAAGCTGCAGAGACTAAATAGTGCAAGGTACCGCTGAGAGTGGAGACTCTGTCGTAAGTAGTAAGTACTTATCCAATGTGGGGTTCAGGGCTATCGAGCTGGTTGATCTTGGGGGAATCTCGAATTCCAAGTCAGGTACTCGGTACAACAACGCATGTTCAACAGACTGACTCCCTGCAACATCCACCCACTTCATGGGCCTCTTTACTGCCTTACAATGGTTTAGACCATCGCGGTGCTACATTTCGCAGTCGCGTTTCCCCATTCTCACCTTCTCATTGCCCACGCACAACTTCCACGTTTGAAGTACAGCCCATTTCGCCTTCCACTCCCAGACTGCGCTTTCCTTCATTTATCCACCTACAGATGCAACTTTAACTTACTCTCGCATCTCCCATCGTTTGTCGACCTGCCTCCCAGTTCTACGCCGCGCCTACCGACGACGCCTCTGATCTCGCACTTTCAAGCCCCACCTACTATGGGCCGTCCACCAGGCAGATCACGCGGCTCACGCCGTCCGCGTGGAACAGGTCGCGCTCGAGGCCGCCCAAGAAGAGAGTCCAACTCCACCGTCGCTTCAGTCGACCTCAGTGGAATTCGGTACATTCCTGAGACAAACGTACTGAAGCCCGTCAAGCCTGGGCAGCACTCCGACGGTTGGACCTGCTTCGTGCTGAACAACGCCGTCGTCTATCATAAGAACGAGACAACGGGCCAGCTCGACATCGCCAACGTCTGTAATGTTGACCTCGAGGGTCCTTTCGTTATTCGAGGAAAGCTTGATGTAGATTTGGCAGACCAAGACCAAAAGCAATGCTGTACGTGTCTGGTCTTCTCTAAAGGTACTGATTTATTTGGGTATGTCTCCGCTAACTGCAGTCTTCCTTTTTCTTTCAGTGCGTAATTATGCTCTGAGGGACACTTATATTGAAATCCCGTCGAGCACGATGTACGCCATCGGTGATGGGCCGACGAGCATATGGGCAGCTGGGAAGACGGGGTGGTTCGAGATCATCCCTGCTCCTGAGTATGAATCGATGTACGAGACTGTCTGCGAGGGGATAGAACTCTACTACTCGGTGCTATTGGCCTATGAAGATGCAAAAGAGAGGCCGCCCAAGGGCAAACGGTCCATGTGGCAGCAGTTGCCTATCAGTGACTTGTTATTTCAGGTATGTACATTCTGAGTCCAACAGATGATACTTCTTAGGATGCTAACCCCGAACAAGTACGCGATCAGAATGGGCGACGGTGTCACGCTCTCGGAAGCCAAAGACCGCTGTCGGAAACATGCGTCCTTCCTTCTCGCCCACTTTTCCAAAGCCTCGGATTATGACGTCTGGAATGGATCATCTTTTGCGAAATGGATGTCCAGCACGAACAAGGTACGGGCGCTTCTCTCGCACATTCGCTACAGCATTATTAACATTCCTTCTATCAGGATATCGTCAAGAAGCTAGCTGATATGGCTACGAAGAAGGTGCTCGAGCCACCTGCTAAGGAACCAGCCTACTCACCAGATGCCGCTGTAGCTAGACAAGTGCTCCAAGACGATACTCGTCAGCTCCCTCTGCGTACATCGCCGACAGAGTCAGATCGAACTCGAAGGAGCAAGTCTCGCGCGAGCAGGCAGAGCCAGGAAGCTGATATCAAGGGGAAAGATACGACCCCGCTTCCTCCACCAACTACTCGGGTTGAAACGCCGATTTACCCACCTCTGCCGGCGCGGATACCGTTTGCCACCAACCCGTCACAGCCTATCCCCGCAGCGGAAAGCACCACTTCTTCAGTGATCGAACAAGCCGATGAATCAGCAAACGAAGCACCACAGGATCCCGTGCAACAACTTATGGAGCTCCTGGAGGAGATACTAGTAGACGTCGGCGGAGATGTGAGGAAAGTCAAGTACAACACCGTGCATTCGAGGTTGTACTTCAAATGCTCCATGCTGTACGGTATGGCCAGCGAAGTCACTCACTTTTACGCCAAGCAACTTGCCGCAAGTCTTCCTTCCAAGTGGTATAAGAGTCCCTTTTTCCTATGGCTTAAGGAGCACCGCGACAAGCCTTGGCGACCCGAACACGTGACTGCAGAGAACGTGGCATCGAAGCTTGTCCGGCGGAAGAAGAGCAAGGCCTCGGGAGGTCCCAAGGCTCGCATACCTCCTGCCACCTCCTCTCCATCTCACGCTGGCAAGCACTATCCTGGAACACCCCGAATCTCTGGCCTGCGACCTACTACTGGTGTCAAGAGGCCAATCGCGTACGACGATGATAGTGAAGACAACGACGACGACGGAGACGGCCGACCCCCCAAACAGAGCAAGACCTCAAATTATCACGACACTGACGAGGACGAAGACGAAGAGGAGGACGCAGTCATCGATATTAGCGAAGAGGATGAGCCAGGCATTCCGAGCGCATCGATGAGCTCGCGTCCACCACCGCCAATTCCCAAAGAGACTATAAAAATCGTCGTTCATACCGACAAGATACCGTCGATGTCTCCGAGTGGTCCCAATGGCACCTGGAAATGCGAAGAGGATGGCTGTAATTATACAGTTCGCTCCGCCGAGGAGGCGGATGGGAAGGACCTGATCGCCAAGCACTTCAAAGACCATGAGAACCGCGCTGAGAAAGTGAACCTCGCTCTTACTGAAGGAACCAGAGGCCACTTGCCTATCAAGTACGTATATCTTGACTCTTTCCTCCGATTCGGCTGGATTGCAGCCAGATTCTCCAGCTTTTGTTCGTTTCCAAATGTATTGTGATTCTGTTTCGATTTTGTTTTCCATCCCTCCTCCCCAAAGTCTCTTTTCTCCTTTCCTTTTTCTCTTTTTTTTCTTCTCTTTTCTTCCCTCCCCTCCTTTTCCTCCTCTTTCTTTCTTCCTTCCTTTTCCGGTACTGAAAGCATATACATATATAAATATGTGTTTGCTCCCCACAGAAAAAGCATTCGTCTTTCCCCTATTCCTTTTCAACAGTACTCGATTGTCTTCAATCTAAACTCGGGCGTATCTAACAATGCTATCTCCGCAGTCACCTTCTCGACAAAATTCGCAGCTTCGGCGAGTCTTCTCAAAGGAACGAAGAACAGAGCTCTTCGGATGGCATAGAGTTCCCCAGACCCATTAAGCGAAGACTTTTAGTTTAACGAATGCTTATGTACGTAGGTAGCTGGGGCGTATTGCACAACCATTGCAACCTGTTATTCTTTCTTTTTCGTTTAGCAAGTAGGCGGGTGGGTTCATATGAACAGGCTTGCGCAAGCCAGCAGAGGCGTTAATTGCGCGTGGCTTGCTGTTTTTCATTTAAAGGGCAGGCACCCAAGAATGGACCTCCCTCTAGACATGTTGAGAAAGGTACACAGGGCCGGGGAAGGCATGGCCAGGATTTACGGGGGCCCTTGTATGCCCCTGGTCTCATTCGACAGCGTCTCTTTGACGGCGATTGGCATGAATATCCTCGGTTGAAGTGTGGGACAAACAACACTATGCAGGACCATCAAAAAAAAATATTTTTCTTTGGGGGTAATCTGGCTCTGCTGCTGCTACTTTGCTGCTACCGCCATCGCGGCCGCTATTGTGGCCATATGCCCCATTGCGAGTGTTCGTTCAGCTTTTGTGCAGACAATGAACCATCCCATCAGACAGGCTTGTCTAGGAGACACTACACTACAGTGAACAAGTAGGCCATGAGCTCTCACCACCATAATCAACACCGTCTACCTGGGCGCTCGCTAAGAAAACTGCCAAATTTTGGAAGTTGACGTTCAAAGTGTGCCCTCGCCAACAAATAACTCATGTCTCTTTCGAAGGCTTCATCATCTTGGTTTGTTTTTTTCTTCTTTTCGTTCAGGGCTCTCAGTCTTCGCTGCTAGCCTCTTCTGCCAATTCCATGGCCAGCGTACCGAACTGGCACGGTCGTCGTTCATTGCGCGTAGCGATTGCAGGGCACGAACACCGTATGCGCTGTTCTGGAGATGTGAGATGCTCTGCCGAAGCTGTTGCTCTGGGCGCCTGGTCATTGTACCCGCCAGGCGAGGCCTCTACGCCAATTTCTGGAGATACTCGTTGGCCTCAACCCAGGTATCCTGGGAACTCATCTCCTGACGGTCCAAGGTCTTGATGCCAGTCACGAGGGCGTCGAAAAAATCACGGAAGATTTCGATGTCTTCCCGGAAGTTGGTCGCCTTTGGGAAGTATGCCTTGGAGATTGAGTCGATGTCGCGGAACTCACCGTCCTCGTTTGCCTTCTGTTCGAGGTATGTTCTGACTGCAACACCCATAGCAGCACTGTAGTTTTTGTTGGCGAAGGGGAGCCTGTGCGCAGCTGTCAGTGTCTGTGGGAACCCGCTGTGCAGTAGTCATGACTACAGTCAGTTCTGGGCTGAGTTGCAACTTACGCATTGCCGATGTCGAAATACTCCATCGGCTCTCGGAGTCTCTCCGACTTGTTGTTGAGGAGCAGGTGGGCAGTGATAGCATCCACCAGATCTCGGTCTGCTTCTCGAACAGCAGACATTTGCGACAGGTAAGCGAGCAGATCCTTCCTCAAGGGACCCGTATAGCCGATAGCCTGGTGTCTCAGCTTGAGCAGGACAGCACAGCGGCTGACGAGCACCACAGGCCCTTCCACGTCGCCGTTCGCCGCTTCATCCTGGCGCGGTCTAGCATTGAGCTGGTCGAACCTGATGAGTTCAAAGGCAAGCAGGAGCGCCTCGTACAAGCCCGGTACCTTGGGATTTTTCTTCACGGTTGGCTCAAGTTCAGTCATGGCCGCGGCCAGGGCCTTGCCCCACGGTGTCAGCTCGTGGGAGTCATCGATGTAGTCCCTGAGGTGCAGAAAACGCCAGATGATGGATGACACGAGATGATGTGACGAGTCAGTCCTTGATTTGCTGCCTGATGTGGCGACAGTGTTCTTGGCGAACTCGGGCTTCTGGAGTGACAGGATTTCGAACGCCAGGGAACCGGCACGATCCTTGGCAGCTGGTGCTGTGAAGCCCCATGTGGAGAATTGCTGAGCTACCACCTTCTCCTCGATGTCCCAGGTAGCGACCTTTGGGCTGGGAGCCCGGAAGGTGCTGTTGCGTATAGTCGTCGGCTGCGCGTCTGCGAACCAAGCTTTCACCTCGATATCCTTGTAATGCAGGCCTCTGTTCAACCGGGGCACCACAAGCCCTAATGCCAGCTCTCTGATGGGCAAGAGGCGGCTAAGGACGAGGTGTCTGTACTCGGGCGATGCGATTCCATCGAGTGTCGGGAGGACTGTCGTCTGACTGTGGACGATCCAGCTGGGAAGTTGCGGTCCAACGAGACCAAACTCTAGGTAGTGGAGAAGCTCTTCGGGAAGCCTAATTCCCAGGTATTCATGCGAGTCCGCGGTCAGAGAATCATAGCTCTCAACCTCGACAGCACCACTCTCTGCGATGTAGACGAAGTGCTTGACAATCATGCGCGCCTTGCAAAACTTCTCAAACCAATCAGGCTGTTCCTTCAGCAGGACATCGTCGAAAGAGCTGCAAAGCTGCTTAACATGCTTGGCGTTGGCCCTAAGCATGTTGACGGCGTCCCGCACAGTATTGGACGGCTGCTGGGGTTGAGCTCGGGCCGGGAAGGGGGGAAGGAAGGAAGAGCCAGTGATGAGAAGTGCGTCAACGAATATCGACTCGTCGACGCCCAGCTGACCCATCAACACCTCTCTGGCGACAGCGCTGAACTTTCCTTCATCCCAGTCGATGTCTTGTATCACATGGTCCTTGATGGGATAGAGCAGAAGCTCGCGAAAACCCATGATGGCGCCACACATGATTTCGTTTTTTGAAAAGTACGCGATCTGGCGATAGTCAGAACATTGATCTGCGGGCCACTACATACTCAAACAGAACCCTTACCTGTGCGGCAGCCTTGAATGGTGCTACCATGAAGTGGAGATCGCGCTTCCGCAGGATGGACTGGAGGAGAGGATAGAGTGACTGCAAGGGGTATGCACCTAGCGCTAATCGTCAGCAAGCGCACCAGGACAGGGGCAAGCAGTCTCCGTACCAGACCAGAAGCCAAAGCCCTCGACGGCTGGCTGTGCCTCGCCGTTAGAGTAGAGTGCCCAAGCGGCGTCGGCACCTGCGATGGCTTCACGCCCGATCCTTGCTGACTGCTCGTACTCGCCCTTGACAGGACAACCGTCGAATATAAAGAAGGGCGTCGTGTCGTTGGCCTTCCACTGATCCAGGTCTTCGCTGATGTTCTTTTCAGCAGCCAAGAGGCCACCCAGGGCGGTAACAAGCGGCTCCTTCTCGCGAATGCGGGCAAGGTAGTATGTCGCGTCAACGGCGATGACATTCTCCCTCAGCTGGGAGACGTCGCCCGACCTGAACACACAACGAACGACGGATGTCAGCAAGCTGAACGACTAGAGCAGGACGGCACACGCGTTGGTAGGGGTCAAAAGGGGTCACACACGCGACGAATTGGTTGATGAAAGCATCATCGTTCTTCGTAAGGCCTGTAATTCCAGTCAATCCGAGGTCACCAGCAATAATGAATTTGTCCGTCCGGAACCAGAAAAAATCGCTGGCAACTCCACGCGTAGGAGAGGTCCAGTGAGTGTTGCCCAAGAGAGGAGTGGAGACGTCGACCGATAATCGTGAAGGGAGAGAAAGCCTGCAGTCGAGAGGCACGTGTGCCAAATCCAACTGGGCTGCCGACAGAAGTATAAACCAGGGATTGAGGCTTACCAGACATGTCTGCCACCTAGGAGTGTTGGAACAGCTCTGGGCCTGAGGGAGACGTATGCGACAAGGTGTGGTCTGCGCTGTACAGGGTGGCCGCCACAGGCACTCGAAGCCCCAGGTGGTGGTGCGCAAGGCAGATTCCCAGTTAAGCCAGCGCGTGACAGTGGTATGCAGGTTGTATAAAGGGACAGCCGTCGCAAGCGAGAGGTTTATTGGCGCCGTAAGGGGGAGGGGAGGGCAGGTTTGTCGGTCTTGGAATAAAGGTCGTGTACGGTCGCGACGTTAGAGGCGAGAGTGTATTTGAAAAGATGGGGGGCGGTTGGAAAGGACAAGGAAGTCAACGAGGGCGAGAAAGAAGAAAAAGAAGAAAAGAATCAGGGGTCGTGGAAGGAACGGTTCGAGCTTGTCCTGGCGGGCTTCGATTCAGAATGAGCCCAGGTCTATCAGTCGTCTTGACGAGGAGGAAGAAACGGAGACAGGCTCCGCCAGAATCGAGACGATGTCCAGGCAGGTGGCAGTTGATCGAGGCAACCGATGACGTGTTGGCGGGCAGCAAGAAGGAGAAGGACGAGGAGGAGGAGGAGCAGCAACAGCTGTCGAGACCAGTCAGGCTGCCTGTGTTGGCTTCTATTCAACGTCAAAACCTTGTGCTCTGGTCTATACTACCCTGCTCTGCTCTGCCTCTCTGCTCTGGATTGGAGGGGATTGTTTGTGTTGTTGAGCTGAGCAAGCTTGGCTGAGCTGAGCTGCGCCGTGCTGAGCTTGCTGCTGCAGTGTTGTTGTGCTGTGGTGCTGTGTGTTTGTGTGGGTAGGCGGTAGCGGTGCCGTCCCTGACAACAATGGTGACCAGAAAGCACTTTCTCACCTGCAGCCTTTGGGAAGCTCTTAGCCCTGTTTCTGTTTCTGGTGGGCAGCGGGTTGCCGGGTAGGGGGGCTCCCGGGGGGATCACTTGGGTTGAGAGTTGGGCAGGAGGGGGGTTCGCTGCAGAGAGCAAGCAGGGGACAGGGGTTACCTCAAACCCCCCGGCCTAGTGCCCGTTCAGGTCCAAATACCCCTGCAGCGCATCCACTAACCTTCCCGTCTCCTCCAAAACCTTCTCCTGCGGAGCGGATCATCTACCTGCCCGACCTCCTTCATCTTCCCTCTTCGTCTATCTGGGTGGGCGACAATTGCTTTTCAAACTGCCAATGCCATAAGAAGCACAGCTAGTCACCGTCCTAGCTTTGCCCTCTACTCCTGAGCTCTGAAGAGTGTGTATGTCTGAGATACCTGGATAAAGTGTTGGTTTTTTGTTGTCGTTTTCTTTGGCGGATTTCAGTGTGGCGAGCTTCTTTACTCAACAGCTACTACAATATTACCAAGTGAATATAGGAAGCGCCTGTGCAGATTGCCTTCACCAGCGTGAGTCCTGCTTTCTATAGTGTTCACCATGCTAGCTAGAACTCTTCACCATACCTTGCATTACCATTCTTTCTCTGTCATCGAACAGATAGGCTGCAGTGAAGATAAGATGTTTCCACTACGAACTTCAACATTCTAGAGGAATGAAGATATATGCATGATCCCGTTGACAAACTAGCAATCCATGAATGAGCACATGATATGGAGATATATAAATTGCATCTTTTCATCGGTCAGATATCAATTACCTGCCCCAAGATCCAACCTCTTGCAAGCAAAGATCCCCTCGGTCCGCCAATTAAATCGGCCGATGGTGCTTTTCTGCCAACAGGAAGGCAGCCTTCATATAAACAATGTCTACACCCATCGTTTCACCGTTGCGAGGACACCCGCCTTTAAGGATTTACAAAGATTACCTAGCACCTCCTCGACAACTGGAAGCACACAAGCCAACGTCGACAACATGGGCCAATGCATGTCTCAAGCCCACGAGGACGGCCAGTCCTCCGAGGCGTGGGAAGATATTCCTCATCCATCTAGAGAACACAGATACGATGGCCCTCGCCGTCGCCCCAAGGGTCGTCCTCGGCGCCGACGACGACGTCTACACCGGCGATCAGGCAGGCTAGCGAATGTGGAGCAATGGATGGAGAGCGTCCCAGACCCGTACTCGGTCTGTCCATCATCCATACAGAGCTTGTCTTCTACGTGGAGCACTTCATCTACTTTCAGCATCTCCAGCTTCGAGAGCATTTATTTCATTTATTAAAACTACCTGCCTACCACTGGTAGGAACAAGTTGATGTCTGCTTAGACCGAAAAGCGAAGTTACTTCTATGAAGCACTCAGCTTATGAGATCTGTTAGGATTTCATTTTTCCTTTAGACATGAATCATTGACTTGAGGAGGGGAAGCTTTGATTGAGAAAGTGGCGACTTTGCAACCTTTCGTGTGGTCTGGATCAATCAATGGTCCCCTTCGGTCAAGAAAACGAGGAGTGGCTGTCTTGTTGTCTGTTCATCTCTACGGTTATCACACACAACACGAAATAAATTAAACATTTCATGATTTCGAGTTCGCTAGAGATAACTGCGAGATAATAAAAATACTAGTCAACGTTTACATGCCGGACCAGCGCCCTGTGTCCAGTAGCAAACTCGATGAAAAGCTATTCGTGCCAGCCCTGGAGGCTCTGATGTCTTGATCAGGACAGCCCTTTCGATAAGTATTCTGTCTAACTTCCACAGCGAGATACTTGAGCGGTTCCGTGTTAACGATCTTTAAGTGTCTTTCTTTCGTTTTCTTTCATTTTCTCTTCTCCTAGTGATTCTTTCATGCTCAGTGAGTAAAATGAGTATCTGATCGAAATGGCTGATACTAATCTGTAGTGGAAGCAGCGCAAACTGATCACCAAGTAAACTAAGCAGACTTGTAGCAAGTGAATCTCTGATTTCCGCAATGTCTCTTTTTCTCTGCTGTCTGAGCAGCCAACGTCGTCAAGTCTATACCAAGCGGATTCTTCTCTCTTTGAAATAGCCAGGTTGCCGTTCAAAAGGGTCAGGAGCCCCCGCGGCCTTGCCCTCCTGATCCAGACATCCAAGTGTTATTGCCCCGACTCGAGTCGCTGTCTGCTGATTCAGCCACTGAATGCACAGGATATGCAGCTGCTTTCCTCTAGTACGAGTCTCCCAGCTATCTTCGCCAGTCTGCCCCAGCACGAGAAATCCCCATTTCCCCAGAGATAAGCTCACATGAGCCTGATGGTAAAGGTCTTGGTCATATTGAAGACGCTGAGAAGAAGTGCGATAGAGCGTCAACGTTCCATTCTCATCCCATATCTCCATACCGAGATGTTTCCTCTCTCTATCGAAGAACAGGTCCCCGAGCATTCGCGAGGCGCATATGCCAGCCTCCTTAGGGACCGCTGCCTCATTTAAGGATATCCTCGGTGAGAAGGTCGAGGCCACGAGATGCAAAGCCCGGGGTAGTCCAAGTGCGGTCCCGGGTCCCAACGATGGCTTACACGCCTTTGTGTAGTCCAAGAGGTTGAAAAGTTGCTCTTTGATGCCGTTGTCATTGCTGCTGTCGCTAGCAAACTCGAATCGTATGTCATGTGCGTGACGCCGATACGAGACGCCTCCCTGAGCACTCGTCTCCAAGAAAGGCCGCATTATGGCGAGTGGAACCATACAAGCCCACGTCCAGGACGGGAACGATTGATCCTGTGTCGACGGCTTCTCTGATGACCATATGGCCCATGACAGTCCATATGAGTAACTGGCCTCTGCTGAAGAGACTTGGAGTTGAGAACCAGTCTCACCCGCCACAATGAAGGGGATGCCGGCGACGTTGTAGACGGGGAGCGGAGCCTTCTCAAACACGTTGGCCACGCCTTGAAACGCGTTGAGCCCGTCCGAAGAATACGACAGTTCCCTCTTGCAGTATTCCTTCAGCAGATCCAGGTACTGGACAAAGCAACGGACCAACTTCTCTCCCAGGCAGGTCAAACCGCTGCTACTTGTGTCTAGTTCCAGCGAAAGAAGCTGACTGCCGATTCCCCAGCGCGCAACCATGCTCTTGGAGGACCGCTCCTCGAACTGCTGCACTAAGGCGGCGTCGTCGCCCGCGCAGTCGATGCTCACATGATTCTCCACCTGCACGCCGCCCACAGGATGCGCGCACTCGAACACCATCCCTTCCTCGGCAAAGAGCAGCCGCCTGGGCGGCAACTGCCCCTCTTGGAATGTCCACGCGCGGGAGTTCCATGTGGATCGTCGCCATGAAGTTTCACGCAGTGGGTGGACTCCGAACTTGAACTGGTCGTCAAGGATGAAGGGCTCAGGCAAGTTCCGTGGCCGCTCCCCAACACCTGGGAGCCCGTAGTCATGGTTGTCACCGGCAGCAGCGATGATGGTGAGGTCGGCGCACTTGTAGATGAGGTCCATCTGGCTGATCTGCCGGGCCTTGTCGGCGGGGTCTGCTTGGTTGATGCAATATTGGTCTACCCATAGGTAGCGAAAGCCGAGAGCCTGCGTGACGGTCATGGCATCAGCGATCGTGCGCGGGAGAGGTACTGGGAGCCCCGCTGCAGAAGTGGAAGAGTTTGGCTGCGTTTGTTGCTGTTGGTTGGAGGGAGCTTTGCCCCAGACGTAGCTCAGAGCAATGAACCGCTTGTCCTGTGCGAGGCTCGTGGGGACTATGTTGCTCTCAATGCAATCAATCAGGTTCGTCCGTGGAATTGGGTACTTTGGTGAACACTCTGGGTGGTGAACTTGACAGTGGGTGAGCCAGGCTCTGGGTAAGGCGGCGTTGAATGATTTGTGCACTATCCGGCGTTGTGTCATCTCCGCGGCAACATTATCAAGCATGCACGTCAGTATCCTTAAGGTAGGCACGGGACGTTCAAGCTGGAGGTCAACCCAACGATGCTGATAACAGCGGCCGTCGATACTAGTAACAGGTCCTCCGTGAGTCCAGGCAAGGATGCTAGAAGACTGGTCCTCAGTATCCTGCGACGTATGCAGTTCCGCAAGAAGACGACAGAGATGGCAGCTGGATTCGGAGACAGGTACATCTTCTCCCCTTGAGTTTCTAACGCTCTGTTGGTACGAGGCTTTGTCCTGGCGGACAATTTGGGTACTGCCCTCGCCAGGCTTGGTAAAAATTGCCTCCCAGTCGACGGCGGCACATTCTCTGCAGAGATCCGAACGCCTAAGGCTCCTCGTTGAAGCGTTTACTTTTGGTGACATTGTGGAATGATGAAAAGTAGACGGGAGACGCATGAAAAGAAGTATCTACTTCGTTTACACGGGAGTTTGAGGATGAGCTGAGAGAACTGGGCGCACGACGTGCAAGATTTAGACTTTACCTGCGGGCGAATGGCTGTGGCCCACTTCAGCTGGTCGGCTCCAATGCAGCGGACCAGCCAACTTGCGCCACATGTTTAAAGAATGTTGGAAAGAGGCGTAGCATATAGGAGCAAATTTCAGTACGAGAGAGAATGTTGTCGTCGAGGAACATGGAATTATTCTCACTTGCATTCAACTGTTCGGACCTCATTAACTGTACGACGCAGTCACACCAGTCTTATACCCCAGTTTATACAGTATACCTATACTACATTTGAGACGTGGAATATGAGAAAAGTATCATGTCGGCTGAACCATGATAAGCAGCTAATATCAACAGAATGCTATGTGGATAGTGCGAAACGGAAGGCTGGGGAGTGTAAAAGTGTTGAGATAGGATACTGGATTAAGTGCAGTCAATATAAGGAAGACAAGCTGATGCCCAACTTCACGGTGTGCCCGTGATGCCTTATCCTCTCTTTCTCTTCTTCATCGACCAACCAACCACCCACAAGCATCCGATCCTCATGGCCAACGCAAGCCGCCTTCTCCTGGCCGCCTCCAAGCCAGCCCAATCTTATTCACCTTCAGATCTGAAAGAGGGCCCGTGTAGTCCGTGAAAGCTTGATGAGGGTAGCACTTTCGCCAGTCACGGGAAGGGAAGATGTAAGCAGGAGAATCGAATTGACACGCTGAATGACGAAGTCTGCATCTGATGGCGCCAAGTCAGTTACAGTCAAGATGATCCGAGTTTCCTCGATGACCTCGGGAGTACTTGGGGGAGCAGACCGGGATGATACACTCCCAGGGCCATCTAAGCGCTGTGGAACCATGTGCCGTGTTGTTACAAACATTCCCATGAATTGTGTATGCTAGACGTGACCAGCCTTCTCTCTACCAGGCAGTCTGCTCATTAGTCTCTTTTTTTTTTTTTCCTTCCACGAGGCCGTGCCTAACCCTTCAACTGGGACGCGTTCATTTTTGGTTTGTTCTTTGGTTGACCGTTCATTGTAAATCATTTTTGTGCCCCCATGCCCGAGGTCCAAGCTTGAAGCAAGTCTGCAGTTACCTTCCCACCCCCTCGTTGCACAACATCCGTAGACATTCATGTTCCCTTGCTCCATTCCAAACGAAACAACAGAGTCAACTGAATCGTGGGGCCGCCCTGGGTCCTTCCTTTAATCGTGCAGAGCAGGACTCGTTGGCTGCTGCGCTCAGAGGGTCTCGGGCCCAGAAGCGCTACTCGGAGTCAGAGGCAACCTCCTTCCGCCCGAGCATCGTAAGCTCCAGATCGTCCAGGTCCTCGTCCTCACCGTCGCCGTTCTCGTTCTCGTTCTCGTTCTCGTTCTCTCGGTCGCTGGCCAGACCCAGTAGCTCCTTGTCCACGTCGTTCAGGTCTTCGGCATCCTCCATGGTGACGTCGCCGTTGGAGCTTGGTGCTGGCGCGACCCCATTTGACTTGCGGCCGCGGGGTCTCGACCTGGGCTTTGCAGGAGAGAGCACGCTGTCGTCCATCATGGAGTACTGCGTGGCGTCTGCGTCCCGGTCTACCTCCTCTTCAGTCTCGTCCGGATCTCTTTCTCCGTTTGCCGACCTCTGCTTGACCTTCTTGATAGGCGCGATGGGTCCCACATCGGGCCCGACTTGACCTTCCCACCGGTTGAGGCGGCGGACTGCGCGGCGCAGGGAGGCACTGTACGCAACAAACTCCTCGCCAAAGTCGTCCACCTCGGAGACCATGGGCACCAGACCGCCGAAACCTCGCTCGCGGAACGACAGCTTTTTTCCTGTCATCGGGTCCGTGCCGGAGGGATAGGCCGATGGGCCCACGAGCGCATGATGCTTCAGGGCGTTGACGTTCTCCTCGCCCTCGCTGTCATCGAAAGGATCGTCCATGTGCTTCAGCCGTGCTACTGCTCGGACAACGGCACCCTCCATCTTTCGAGAGCGGCGTGCCTTTCGGTGGGCCTTCCTGATCCCACGGTCAAGGATGTACTCCACCCGCTGGGATCTGTTGCGCTCTACAGCGAGTTGATGTGCAGTAGGGGGCCTCGGCTTCCTCGCCACGATACCCTCGATGGCCTGCGGGCCGCCGGGGGAGCTGCCCTCGAAGATCTGGTACTTCAAGGGTGCCCCGGCGCGACGGCTCGAGCCACCAAGGCCGTCCTTGTGCCTGGCAAGGGCTCGGGGCGGAGGAGTCGAGCGGGTGCTGTCCATGTCAGACTCGTGCTTGGAAGGCCTGATCCTGGGTAGTACACCCATCGTAGAGCCTTCATCACCAGCTGGAAACATGCGAGCCCTAGACCCACGCTTCGAGCTGCTCTCCAAGGCATACTGTTGATCAGCTTCGATGATCTTCTTCCGCATGGCCTGCTTGCCCCTGCCGTACTCAATCTCCTCCTGCGTGTCGATGTTCTCCTCGGCCTCTTCCGCCTTGGTCAGCTCCTCGAGCCGGGGGACGCCCTGGTTGGCAACGTCCACGCCGTAGTCCACACCCTCGCCAAAGGGGTTCTCCATGCAGCCCTCCTCGGTAAAGTCGGACTCGAGGTAGAACCAAATGACCCACAGGAAGGCGCGGGCGCGAGACTTGCTGCTGAGGTTCGTCTTCATGATAAGATCGTGGAACTCCCGTCCTGGTGGGAAGTGCAGCTCTGCCACCTTAGGGGCGGAGAGGCAGAGGACGAACAGCAGGTTGACGGGGTTGGTCCTTGGTATGTTCATGTTCTTGATAGAATCCAGCGACTGCGGCTCGGGGCGGTCCTCTGAGCCACCCTTTAGTATCGACTTTAGTCGAGGGGCATCCTGCAACTGTTTGTACGAGTTGGGATCTTGTCGGGCCTGCAGGGAAGGGATGGCGTGATAGGTTCGTAGTTGTGCTCTCATCTCGGGGAAGACTGCACGAGGAGGGGAAGAGAAGAGGTTAGCAAAGAAAGACGGATTCGTCTCGACGACGAGGAGGACCGAATTGAGGCGGGGACTCACAGTTGAGGGTGGTGTTCATGCGGCCGATATTCACAAGGAGACACACCATGGCCATGCTCTTGGCGGCTTCTCGATCACTAAGCAATTTGTCGCGGAGGACCTTACTGGTCTTTGAGCTTCTGGACATGGTATCGATGTAGAGGTCGGCAAAGGTCTGCTTGGGCTTGTTGGGCTCCCAGCTGTTGGTAAAGACGTGCATGTCGTCGTCAAAGACGGCCCTGAGGAAGTCGTACTGGATGTCGACGCGCCAGAGGGGCTCGCCGTCATCCTTTTTCAAATGCCTGATCTTGCCGATGGCGTTCGAGTTGCCCGCGCCGAGACCTCTCCGGCGCCGCGATGGACCAGGCTCTGGGGTGCCCATCTTGGACCTGTCGTCGTCCTCGGTGACGTTGGTCATGAAGGACTTTTCGTTGTAGTTGCGCTGGGCAGGGGAGCTGGGGGCCTCGAGGTCAGGCGTGCCCGCCGCAGAAGAAGGGGAAGCTGCCATTACTGCGACCGAGGGCAAGGGCGCAACGTGGCGAGGCGAGGTAGGCAAGGGAAACGATGCGTCTTTTGTGGCGTCGTTGCCGGGGGGAGATGACTGGTGGTTGGCTGCGATTCAGTGCCCGTTCGCCGACGGATGCTGATGGTGCGTTAGGCCTGACTGTAACCTGACCTGCGCCGCGCGAGGGGAGGGAGAAAGGCCTGAGTTTGGTTTGATGGAACTCACAATTGCGATGGTGATTGGTGATGGAAAGTGGGATGGAAAGGGATGGGGGGATGACGAACCAGACAGGAGAAATGCAGGACGATACGATACGAAAGAGAGGACGCGAGAAAGGTTGAGAGAGCTGGCTATCGCGACGAGCTGATGATGAAACTCGAGATTACGGCCCACGGGTTTGCCTGTCTGTCTGTCTGTCTGTCTGTCTGTCTGGGGAAGGACAGGCGATGATAGGTAAACACTCAGCTGGTTGTTTTGGTGTGTGTGTGGGTAATTGAATGGATGAGTGAGCTCGTCATGGAGAATCCATCTTGTAAAAAAGAAACGGGAACGCGAGCGCCATCCCGGCCTGGCCTGCCACACACACCTCTCTCGCAAAAGAGCTGGAATGGAGACGCCCAGGTCGCGAAGGTTGCTAAATTGATTTGGCGTGATCGTCACTACTGACCGGGCAGGGAGCTAAGGCACGAGCCAGCATTGTGCAGGGGGGGGCGGAGGTTAGTGCACACCCAGGCGCGCCTGGGCCCCAGGGACCAAGAGCAGCCCTGGCAGCCAGCCTTGGGGGGTGCATGTGGTACTGTGGCAGGGGGGTGGGGGGTTTCCAGCAGTACGTAAGCACCCCAATGACCCTGGACCCTTGGCTCTGAAACCCTTGAATCTTTTCCTATGGCACCTCACATAGCACATTGTACTACCTATGGTAACTTGGAACAATCATGAAATGGCTCGAGTACTGTACTTTCCTTGGTAGTGTATAATTTGTATATTATATATAAGTACTGTATAACAAAGATTTTTCTGACCAACAAACACTTAAGATGTATGTGCTTGCAATGAGCATCTGCCCTGGTGATACCTCTATACTATCTAATATATTACGATTGTATGTTTTCGGAAGCACAATTGAGATAATCCTCTAATACTTTACATTTCCACTCTCGATATTTTGATTACATAATAAGGACCTCACCCGTCTTATTTTGGCGCTGTTCAATGACATGACTTATCCTAAACTGTCACTCGGGCAGCCGTATCTAGCCGGCAATAAAAGGTCGCACGACATGACATGACAACCTTTAAATATTATCGTAAATATATCTACTGCATAGTATAGATATTTTAACCCCAGATTCTTAGAGAAAAGGGGGTCCTCCTGTCTGTCTTTCTCTCTCTCCACAGTTCCCCATCCAAGATCGACACAACCACCGCCACCACCACTGACACCCGTCATGTCACCAGCCGCCAAGATCCCCGTTATCGACGTCTCCCCTGCAAGCCATGACGAGCAGGCCAAAGTAGCCAAGGAGCTGGTGGAGGCTGCCATCGAGCACGGCTTCGTCTACATCCGGAACAGAGGGGCTGATATCCCCGTGGATGCCGTAGAAAATGCATTCGATCTGGTGCGCTCAACCCCCCCCCCCGGTCCACCCCAAGGATGACCTCTTCTGTGCTACAGTGTACTGAACCATGGGAATCATCACAGGGCAATAAGATCTTCAGTGCACCGGTGGAGGAAAAGGAGAAGTGCACGATCCAGAAGAATAACCGTGGCTGGTCGGGTATGAACTATGAGACCCTGGACCCTAAAAACCAGAGAGTACGTCTATCTTTTCCTCATCTCAAGATCTTATGCAAAAAAGGGGACCACAGTCTGACTTTGTTTTGTTTAGGTCGGTGATTTCAAGGAGTGAGTTTTATCTATTTGAGCATCACGGGTACTGGGCATCCAGCGAGCCATGTAGCAGTGGCTGACGGAGCACGGCTGTGGACAGAGCATTCAACTTTGGCCAGTTCGTGGATGGAAAGGCTCAACAACCCTTGCCAGAGAGCTTCGTACCATATGAGAGCCAGGTGGAGGTCTTTTGTGCGTCATTTCTCTTTTCATCTCGTCGTTGCATGCTTGTTCACCCCCCCTCCCTGCCCCCTCGGCCTCACCACCGAGCCCCAGAGGTCAACATATCCCGATCGACCTGCAGTATCGACCTTCCAGGCATCAACTATGCGAGCACAGGTTATGTCTAATAGGGCTTGATCACTGTATGGTTGTAGTCAATCATGCTAAGCCCCCCCCCCCCCCTTCTTCTCCAAACAAAGAAGACATCTGGCAGACTTCAGCCTTTCCGAGACTCATGTGGCCCGCTTTTGCTCATACTAGACCTTCTTCCTAGATGACTTCTGCTACAACCTCTCCCTCAAGATCAACCACCTCCTCGGGATCGGTCTCGAGGTCTCCCCACCCACCTTCTTCCGGGACCGTCACCTCCGCGAACGCGGCTCCTCAGGCAACACCCTGCGTCTGCTCTACTACCCCCCCTTATCCTCTCTCGCCTCCTCCTCCTCCTCCTCCTCCGCCGCCGCCGCCGCCGCCGCCGTCTCCGACGATCTGAGCAGCGCAACAGCCGAGGACGTACGAGCAGGCGCCCACTCGGACTACGGCAGCATAACCCTCCTCTTCCGTCTACGAGGCCAGGCCGGCCTGGAGATCGACACCGGCAACGGCACCTGGGCTCCCGTCCCCGTGACCCCGCCCGGCACAGAGGACGACCCAGCCCCGCCCATCCTCGTCAACATCGGCGATCTGCTGTCCTACTGGACTAACGGCCTGCTGCGGAGTACCGTGCACCGCGTCGTGTTCCCCGCCCCGGGCAACGCCGGCAACAACGTGGTCAGCGGCGAGACCGGCGACAACCCCAGGTACAGCATCGCCTTCTTCTGCCACCCCGTCGGGTCTACGACGCTCGAGGCCGTGCCCAGTGAGCGGGTGAGGAATCACAAGTCTGAGAGTGGGTTTGAGAGGGGCGGCAATCCGGATGCGGAGAGGAAGGCCATCACGGCGGATCAGCACCTGCAAATGAGGCTGCAGGCGAGTTATCTGCAGCTGTACGAAAAGGACGGGAAGAAATGACGAGGCACCCCTCTAATTTGTGTGAATTGAGTCTGCCGTTCCAAGAGAAATAGAAACGTCTCTTGCTCTGCTGTATGAGCTGCAGTGTTTTGGACTGCGCACCCCCCCCCCCCCCCAAAGGAAAAGGAAAAACCCGTAGGAAAGAAAGGCGAATGGAGAGAATACAACGCAGTACTCCTTCTCAATGCAATATTAAGCACCTTCTACCATTCAAGTCATTCGCCTATCGATGCAACATTCGAAATACTGCTCGGAAACGAAGACGAGCCCAAGTCTATACCTGCACATATGTTTTTAGCATAACCCAATGTAATATTTCCTCCATGACTCCCTTCCATGCGCACTGGCCCCGATCCTCTGGTGTGTTGTCCTGTGTCTGTTACGTCTCTTTCGAGCCTCCTCTTCACAGGTGATGGATTCTAACAAGCGCCAGTCATACGCGATCACGACCTCTGGTTGTCCACCTGGGCCGTTTAACGGTTGGGATTGCAGTCTTGTGAGAAACGCTTCCGTGGCTGCTGTCCTGCGCCGTTCCACAAGCACAACCCTGGGCTGCCTACGACGCGGCCCGACTAGAGAAGTCGAGGCGAGCCACGAAGGTATGTCTTTGAAGACTGCCGCCACGCCGTGACTTGGAAGCAAATCCTCGGTGAGCCATGGAATACTGGCGATGCATGGCGCGAGCAGCACAAAATGGCCGGCCAGAGCACAATTTTCACCCGCGTGGCGACAAGCTGGCTGTTCCCTCGCTGAGAGCGGGACATCCAATGTTGAGGCCACTGATGAGAACATCCATTTCGACGCCTCTGGTGGTGCAGAAATGTTCGCTTCTGAGGGCAAAGACGCCACGACTGAAGAACAGGATGATGAAGGGATTGGATGCGTGGTGCCAGTTTCATCGTGCAAGCTTTCAACCCCAGACAAGCACGGAAATATCGGTGGAAGAGTGTTACCTTGTGACGAAGGGCCAGACGTGACTTCTCCCAGAGGCTGGCGCGAAGCCTGCGGGCGGGTTTGTGAAGACACGGACACAAATGAGGTGATCACGACGTCTCTCTTCCGTTTGACCAAACGGGGGGAAGGTGGCCTTGTCTCGCTCCGTCGCTTGCGAGGTGAGTGCACGATTGCCGTGTTAAATTTCGAGGGTGACTGCGTAGACCGCTGAGCCGCGTAGGAAGTTGGTGGTGTTGTGATACGCGCGTCTACAGGCTCAGTGCCTACCTTCATAATGGTATGCCCTGGCCAAGTCTCCGAGGTAGTGTTTGTGGTTGTTGTAGCATTTGTGGACTGGCTGTCTTGAAGAGTGGCTCTACGTCTTCGTTTCGACTCGGCTTCTTCGAGGATTGTTATCCATTGAGCAAGCTCCTGGCTGTCTTTTTGCTCGGGGCACGTGCGGTCTGTTTCCGCAAGGTCTTGCAGCTCATCGAACCCAAGACAGTCCTTCCATGACCTGTCTGTATGGATTTTGGAGACGTATGGGAACCGCGGACTCCAAAACTTCGTGTTGGTCTCCTTGTGAAAAGCGAAGCAGGTGATATCGAAGACAGCAGGCTCGAGGAACACTGCCGACATTTGCCTGCCCTGCATAATCCCTGACGGCAGCTTGAGATCCAGTTGGTCGTTCTCGTCCGGCGGCACGGCTCTCGTGAAGACGTATTGTTTGAAATACTCCGCCATGGTTGCGTTGAGTTCAACCTCGGCCACGACAATGAAGCTGGGCCTCACCTCTTCAAACCGCGTGGCCTCTGACTTGTTGGCGATGCATCCAAGGTAGAAGTGGGTGTACTTTGTGTTTGGCAGCCCTAGAACTTTGGCACTTGTCGGATCATAGCGAGCACCAACGACTGCAAAGTCGCCAATATCGCCCAGGTTCTTGACATACGCCTTCTTGAGCTTTAGACAACAGGACGCATAACGGCGCTTATCCATCTCGAAACTGAAGTAAGGCTCGTCGGGTTTCAATACCAAGCCCTCCTCTTTTTCGACGATGCAGGTCGCAAAAGCCTCACGTAGTTCCGCTGCGGCCAGACGGGAGGAGAAGTTAATGACCTCTCTCTCCACCAAGGCGGCGCGACCTTCTTCACAGCGAACCAATGTAGAGAGACGCTGGCGGCGCTCGGAATGCCTGCTGCTAAGCATGGACTCATCGTCAACCAATAACACGTCGAAATATACGATCATAAGACGCTCTGTTGCTGAGGGCGGGCTGTCCTCGTCAACGCCGATGAATCGTCCGGAACGATTCACATGCCTTCGTATCTTCTCAAAGCCCAGAATCTTCTTCTCATGGTCACTCCAGACGACCAGCTCCCCCTCCAGAATGCAGCGACTCTTGAAACGGCAAGCTGCTGTTCCGAGGCCAAGGGACGATATGATGGCGCTGTGCAGCTTGATGCGATCCCTGGTGCTATCTTTTCCGGACTTGGAGAAAATCTGAATGCACCGATCGCCTTTAGAGAGGTCGATATGAATTTGACAGTACTCCCCATCCATCTTCCTCTCGCAGCTCATGACACCGCGGCCCATATCAAGGCAGTGTTGTATGCTTCGTGCCTTCAGCCAGGTTTGGCGACCAACCTTGACCCCGACTTGGGGCTTGACGAGGCGCGGTATATCGCCCCTGTCAAGATCGACACCGAGGGCCTGGCTGTTACGAATCTGTTGCTCGAGAAGGGTAGTTGCGACAGCGAAGTTGTCATGAATATTCAGCAAGGCGGGGAGCAGAGGGTGACATTGAAAATATACCAGGTTCTCTGGCACGACGACTGGAAGAAAGGTCTTTAGAACTAAGCGACATAGCCATTTGGCGTCTCTTGGCGATAATTGCCTGAAAAGATAGGTGAGAGGGTGCTGGAGGTCCCTGAAGGTAGCAAGGTCTGAACTTGATGCCGGTCGCGACGACCGCACCGCGGGTGAACTGAATCCGACTCCTGCCGCAAGCCGATGCAGCACCTTGTCAACCTCCTCGACCGTGACATCGCACTCGGCTCCATTGGGAGCATCCTTCAAGATGATCTCGACACACTCAGCCAAGTCAACGCCGGAACCTTGTTTGCGCCACCTGGCTAATTCTTCCTGGCGCCTCTTCCCAAGACCACAGGCCTTGGTGATGATACTTTCAAGGCGGTTGTGCTTGATACTAAATACCCTGTCGGTGCGCCTCTCCGGAAGCAGCGTCGACAGGATCGCCGTTCGGTCAACATCTCCATTGTCGATATCCTCTCGGTGACTCGCGAACCAGTCAGTCACGATCTTGTTGCTTCCTCTCTGACGTCTCTTGCGACCGAGGTCCGTCTCGAGGCTCTGGAGAAGATCGCAAACGACACCGAAAGAGAAAGGCATTGCTCAAGGCAAGTAAAGTTCCCTTTTTTCAAGGCAGAGGCAGTGAGGAAGAGAGGAAGTCATGGGGACGAGGAGAAGGAGTGACAAAGGAGAGGAAAAGTGTAAGCTTGAGAATTTGTAGGCAGCCATGTGAAAGGAGTGCAAAAGGAGGGTCTACAATTATGTATTAGGAAGTAGGAGAAAAGTGTGGCTGTATGACCCCATTGGGTTCCTGTTTATTTGGCGCTATCTGATGATATCTTCACCTCGCTCTTTACTGCTGAGCGTATGAACCGTGAAGTACACAAGATGGTAGGGATGACGCGCCGAGGTCGCGTGCCCCATGTGTTCCCACTAACATGGGTCCGCAACTGACTCCTTGGAGGGGGTGGGCTGTGGCAGGCAGGCGGGCCTGAGGCTGTATGGGGCAGGAAACAGGAGGGCAGGCACAGCACTGTGCTACAAGTATTCCGCCTTATCTTATCAGAGCCTGTGATTTATGCATTCATGTTACTGAACGATTCCCTGGATCAACAACATGCGTGCCCTTTAACAGATTTCGACTCAACATCCATAGTATCATGGTGAATCATGACTGTCAGGGAGGGTAAGGGAAGATCCAGTCCTCCCAAATTTCTATTACATCCATGGCGTGCACTGTCAGGCTACTTTCCATCATGTGATAACAGAGTATGCGATCTCAAGAGGTCTAGCCCTGAGGCATCTGGCCATCTATGATGGTATTACACCGACAGATAAGCAGGTAAGTGAATTTGGTGAATTCCTTCTTTCCTTCTGAAAGCCCACTACATAGAAAAATGCTATGCCTAGATACCATGTATAAAGTACTATAGTAGAGACTGCATGTGACAGACAAGACTTGACTCGAAGTGGCAAAGATGAGGCTGGTTTTGAGGGGTTTAAATAGAAAATCTCAAGCTGTCTGTTCTACTTTTTGTACTATAGTATGGCAATTGTTGGCCATGCACTCCAAGGAGCCTAGAGCCAGGTGGCTGTGGGTGGGGCGCTCAGGTACCTAGGTACCTTGATGGAGCGGTTGATGGCCCGGCCCTGCCGATAATAGGAGTTCAAGGTTCTCTTTTCTGCCGCAGACCATCTGACGCTATCTGCAGATGGGCCCAGCACCCTTCTGACCATTACTACATGTGTGACTGACCTGAACAACTCTCACCGTCTTATCCTGATCACAGCACTTCAAGAGACCCTTTTTTCCCCTTCTTCTTTCGGGTGGCAATCTCTTGTCTCAGATGCACTTCTGTCTGGAGGTTTCGAGTCCTTTCAACACAGATTCATAAGACTCTCTCTGTCACTACTAATCTGCCTCGTCTTGTGCTGCCGCCTGAATCGAGTCGCAACCCTCTCTTGCCCCATATTCGAAACCCCAGCACCAGACTTCGAACCCGACACCTCCCTCGATCAATATTCTGTGCAGCACCAGGAATTCCTCATCGACGTGCCCTGATCCTGGCCCCAACCACGCACATCTACACTCAAACCCAACCCAACCCTGTTCGACTTCAGTCGATCATCATCTCAGCCATGGCTGCTGCTGCGAAGCAACGGATTCTCACCGACCTCAAGTCTCTGCAGAAGGAGAAATGGGTGCGCATTGATGTAAGAGCTACTATTGGGGCAGACAATTATGACAGCGGCACAGCTGCTGTCGCAAAGTTGCTTAGGCTGACTGGCTCACATGGATAGACTGACGACGCCAACATCTTCCGCTGGCACCTTGCCCTTATGGTTGTGAACCCTGACAGTGACTTCAATGGTGGATACTTCAAGGTATGTGCTTGCTACAGCCACAAATCAAGCCTCCCCAGTCCATCGTCGAGCTCACACCTACTTCAGGCCGAGATGACTTTCCCACACGACTACCCATACTCGCCACCCAAGTTCCGTTTCCTTAGGCCCATCTGGCACCCCAACATCTATCCCGACGGTCAGCTCTGCATCTCCATCCTGCACCAGGCAGGAGAGGACGTGATGTCTGGCGAGGATGCTGGCGAGCGCTGGTCGCCTCTGCAGGGTGCCGAGTCCGTTCTCCGATCCATCCTCCTTCTCCTCGACGACCCCGAGATCAACTCTGCCGCCAACGTTGATGCCAGCGTCATGTACCGAGACAAAAAGGACGCGTACAAGAACAAGGCAACGGCCATAGTCGAGATCTCGAAGAAGGACATCCCCGAGGGTTTCACCGTGCCCACCAGCTTCGAGCCCGAGGCCGCCCCCAAGATCGAGTACGATGACGACTTCTATGCCCCTAGCGGTGATGAGGAATTCGACTTCGACGAGGGCAGCGAGTCTGACGAGGCCATGGAGGACGGTGACGATGATGACGACCCCAGCGATGAGGATGCCTCGTCATGAACAGCGTTGAGGACTCGGACAACTTTTGGAGAGCCAGATCGATCTCTCCATTGCGCTTAGTGATGGATGGTGCCATTGCGTTATCACAGCACGGCATACCTTCACCCCGGCAAACAGAAGGAGAAGAGAGGAAAGGAAAGAAAAAACATCAGTTGATTTATTTGCATAGCGCGCAATGAATGAAGGTTGGCAGGCGTTTCGGAAATACACAGGGTACAGGCTGGCTCTTGTGCTTTTCGCACTCTATCTGGATCTCGTTAGGGGGCCAGCTCGGTAGGAGGTGCCAACGGCCATGTGAAGCTGGAGGATTGTTTGACTCGGCCCACAAGCAAAGGACTGGAGACAGCAATCATGAGACAATATCACGGGGATGATGGTTGGCCAGTCAGGGTTATGAACATTTTCTCCAGGGCGTTAAGGGGAAATCTGGATTCACATGGAAGTTGCCTCTGCGACTGTATCAATGGCATCACAACCAGCTCTTGAGACCAAGAGCAAGGTCTGATATAGGGGGGGGGGGAGGGGTTCTACATCAATAAAATACCAACCAGTTCATACAACACAAACGTGCTGGGAAGGGAGAGAGTCCCGCAATCTATGTGATTGGGCATGGATTGGTGGCAAACCTGATGCATTAAATCAGCGTCCAGGCTAGACTGACCAAGGCACGAAGGTAGGGCGTTCCCCGCTGTGGATGCCCTGTACTGGGGTGTGCTTGCCGCGGGCTAAGCTCTGTGCAAGGGTACCACCTGCAGATTACGTAGCGGTTGACTGAGCCTCACAACCACCAGCAACCCACTGGCCACTGCAACCTCGTGCAACTTTCTTCCACAGCTGTGCAACCACGAGGTCACCCACCTACGACAGAAACCCGATCTTTACCGAGGCAATCTGGAGCCCGTTTCAATATTTACTTGAGGCATAGTTTTTCAACATTTGCTGTGCAAGGCGAGGTGGAAGGTGGCAGAAGTGAAGCAGAGACTGAGGCCGTTGGATTCGGTCGCTTCAGTTGGGCCACCCACCATCCACCGCGTTCCTCGACTCTACTGCGATCACGCAACACCGCATGCTGCCGACGACCACCAATCCGTACGAAAACATCTCTCGCCATTACCATCAAGATATACCCCCCTCATGGCCTCTCGCTGAGCACCGAGCCCTTCCTTTCGGACCCTCCAGAGATCTACCTGCGCGCAATTCTCCTCTCCTCCGTCCAGCACACTCCCGACGAGGATTCTCCCGAGAGACCCGACTCAGCAAACACCATGGCTACCACAGCAGATGAGGCAGCTGTAACAAATGTGGTGGAGATTACATCGCGTAGCTCTGAAGAGGATAAATTTCTGTTTCGCGAAGCACTAAAAGTGAGCTGAGGTCTATCCTTTCTGCGCAGGGGACACAAGCTGAAATTTGTTTTACCACAGGCCCACAACAACAATGTCGAAGCAGTCCTTGGTGAATACTTCAGTGGAGATCATGATTCTGTATGGTACATGACCTTGAGCATAGGAATACGGCCTTGAGCTGACTGAATGAAGTTCAGACAAAAATACACGTTGTGGAATGAGGGGCACTTTATGACTGACAGGGACAATGCAACGAATCCAAGTTGGTCACTCCCCTACATATGAAATTTACATACCAAATCTCCTGGACTCTCTTCTAACACTGTTTTTCTCTTCCTCTCTGCAGCCTTTCAAGTCCAAGGACCAGACCAATACCCGAATGATGACCCCTGGTTGAAGGGAAGCAGCACCAACCTATCTGCACCTTCAAGGCCACCATCAAGAACACACAACAGGTCTCCTCTGGACAAGGCTACAGACCTTGCAATCCAGAGCACACTTGGTACTGTCCTTCCCTCCTCTTTTGCTCTGTGACTATCCACCTGCTATCTCACAGGTGCAGTCACTGCGCCAAGCCACAACCTCGAGAGGGAAAGCTGACCCCTTCTGCAGTAGATGTCCCAACCACCCAAGAGCAAGCAGATGAGCAGCTTAGGATTGCCATGCAGCAATCAATGATGCAGCACACATCTGGGGCAGTAACACCTCAAGAGAGCGGTGTTGTGGCTGGGGGTACTTCTCTGCAGCAGTTTGGACCTGCCAATCGCCCTCACTATGAGCAAGACCAGTGGGCTGTGGTTCTGGCCAGCAAGATGGCTGAAGATCCACCGGCCTTGGCGAGAAAACGCGATCGTAACGTCCCCGTCTACCTCGCCTGCCGACTTCAACAGTCTGCACAAAAGCACCGCCTTGGTCCGCTCATGATGCTCCTGCATGACATTCCTGCTGCCCGGAACTTCTTCCTGCTCCTCGAGGGAGCACCACAATCCTACGGTCATGACAAGGGCTGGTGGAAGGGCACGAACATCATCAATCCTCAGGCAAGCGGCCAAGACTGGGCCGGCGACGCCCCAGGTGTCAGCCTCGTTGATGAGCTGCAGCGTCTTATAGCATTCCTTGATGAGACCGATCGCGCATACGGCACAGCTGACTCCCTTTGCGCGAATTATCTGATTAAGGATGCATGGGGAGATCCAACAATCAAATTTTACGAGAGCCTGTACAACAGCTCAAATTCGCAGGAATATAGCCGCATGTGGACCAAAGTCAGAGTGGACGACTCAGTCGCTGATGAGTCGCGACCACAGGAATTTGCGATCTTGGAGGTCAGGGTCCCCAACGACACGCCGGAAGTGTTCTGCAATTTATACAGTCAGTTGGACTGCCTGTTTTGGCTCCAACAAGAAAACAGCTGGTCGGGTTCTCAGATTGATGGCCTGAGCCAGATCGCCTCAATACAGGCACCTGCGCAGGTTCTGACCGTGCGTATCAGCACTGATGGCTTGCCTATCGAGGTCCCAGAGGTTGTCTATATCGATAGGTACCTCGAGAGCAACGTGGAGACTGCTCGCGTCATGCAAGACAAGATCTTCCGTATGTGGAAAGCCATAGATTTGGCGAAGGAGAGGGAGCTCCAGCATACCCTTTGGACAAACCCCCAGACTGGACAAGCTGTGGACAAGACCAAGATCAGCAAGACCACCATTGATAGAACAGAGACTTTGATCTGGCGAATTCGCGCGAATGCCTTGTGGAGGATGCACGAGAAGTCTGCTGGTACCGACGAAAAGATACCGTATCTGCCAGATGAGTTGAGTCATCTCGCTCAGCTGGACGAAGATGAGCAGAAAGCCGTCAGACATTACGAGGCTACGATTGCCTTAGCCAAATTGGATTTGGCGACAGTCGATCAGAAACTAGCCCGTACGCACAAGTAATCCCCTACTTCACATGAGCAGCGCTAACATACTCACAGGTGTCAGAGCGGAGCGAGACGCCTGCTGTGCTCTCCTCCGGCAGCTCAACACGGTCTGGACAATCCCTAGCGAGAAGCCAGATTCCAATCCCACACACAAGTACACGTTGCGTGGAGTCATCACATCGCCCGACGTGATCTACATGTGTAGAAGAGAACAGCCCGAGCTCGTTGAGATTGAAGGGCAAATGGAAGATCGGTGGTACCGGGTGGCCTGGTGGCCTGACGATGAAGTCCGTGTGAAGCAAGAGGTAAATCTACCCATTGTTTGCAGTATAGCCTCTGTAAAACGAAATCTGGGCTAACAGCTTCTTGTATGAACAGACGACGACTATTGAAAAGGTCAAGGAAGCGATGTTTACCGAACGCAACGCAGACGGCAACATAGCTCCAATTCTTGTCTATGCGTCAGACAAGGCGTTACAGGATCCAATAATCCCTCTCTCCAGCGCTCTCCAGGTACGTCCACAACCCCGAACTCTCGACATCCGCAGACTCTGTCGTGTGCTAACACCGTCTCAGACCTTTATCAAGTTCGACAATCGTCTCTTCAAACAGGATCAGCTCGAGGACAATTCGCAAAGCGACAAGAAGCGGGTCGCCGTGCGTTCCCCACAACCTTTAATGAAACGGCAGCGGAGTGATAGTGCCGACTCGATGGCGACCAACCGAGCCTCTATCGGAGACTTCAGCGATGGTGAGGAGCGTGCAGCCCTACTGGCCGACCAGTTTGAGCATTTTGGAGGTGTCGACGGCAGTATGGAGGCTGAGATGGCCGACATGAGGACCATCTCCGAGGATGAGATTGCTGCTCACATGGTGCCGCCACTCACACCTCCGCTGTCAGGTGACGACGCCAGTGAACAAGAGTCGCCTGGCTTACGCAGGTCCTCTGAGAAACTAGCCAGGCTGTCACTGGACGAACAGAGCGCATTGGAAGGAGAACAGGAGCAGCAAAAGCCGGCGGCAGCCAAGTCTCCCGAGATGGAGGAGCTCAAGCAGCCCTTCATCGTGCGTCGGCCTGCCAGCGCCTTAGACAATCGCGTCTCTATTATTGAGAGACCCATGGAGATCGATGCCAACCTGGAGATTCCTGGTGTGAGCCCCGAGGAATACTATCACCAACCTTGCTAGGAGGCAAGCGGTCATGTGGTCCAGAGGGACATGGCGATGATGGCTGTGCCCTAAAACGCACGTTTGCGTCATTGGACATTTGCTTACAAGACGTCGGGGGGCAAGAAGTCATTCTTATTGACGGTTGGTCGTGTTTCCACAGAGCACGGTTTGGATTGGACATTTGCAAATGGCGTTTGCATTAGACGAGTATTGCATTCACGGGCATGAGACTAACGACCGCGTTGACGATGCAATATCATTACCTAACAATACCAGAGAGCAAAGAGAAGCGGAGGACATAGCACATCGCGGCGAAGCCAGACAAGGCTGGGTGTATCAGCAGGAAGTAGTGAGCAGCACGAAGCTGGCCTTGGCCCGCTTACAGTAGGAAGGGTTTTCTCGAGATAGATTGCAGGCATTAGGTGCGAAGTAGGTATGGCATGATGAACAATCGATACCCTAATTCAGCTGGTAGTTTCCTCGACTGCACCGACATGGTGGCTTTTCTCGGACCATTCGGTCTGGGTGAGCTTCCGTGTTGGCAGTTATTCCTTTTCATGTTAATCCTGCAGCACGACGCCCCGAGAGGCTCGGCTCAAATAGAGATATGAAACTTTGCGAGAACAAAACATGAATTAGACTATCATGAACTGTGGGTCGCACTCCCCACGTCTGGTGAAGCCATGACGGTGATGTGGCAGGTGGATGTTTTGGTGAAAAGCTTCCTCTGCATTGCAACCTTTCAAGCTTTCAGATGAATCAAGGACACGATTATGATTCTATCACACGTTTGAGTATCAAACTCAGCTCACAAAGACGATACGTCCGGCAAAACGTCGACCTTGACGTTGTTGATAAACGCGTTGACCATGTTTAACCCTAACCCTTCTTTCACCAGTTGTTTGGCTGTCATTGCAGGAAGCCTCGAGCCACAGCAGCATGACGTTTAGGGACCACAATTGCAGCTACGCAGTTTCCCATCCCAGGCTCACTTCGACGGCTCGCAAACGTTCTAATTCTCGAAGCTTACTACTCGCACCAAGAAATTCAATCTTGCAAGACAGTATGGCAGCCGACAAAACAGCTTTGGTGACGGGTGCCACAGGCCTCCTTGGACGTCAGGTCCTCAAGGCCTTTGCGCGTAGAGATTGGACGGCCAAGGGCACCGGTCATTCCAGAGCAGATGGCACCGATGTGCTCAAGGTCGATCTGGCGTCCACTCCAGACGTTGCCAAGGCCCTTGACATTATTAAGTAGGTGATATGGCAGGGCTGCGGCCTACACGCCTTCTCTGTTAGGAGACTCCGTATGCTGACATGCCCTCCAGACCACAGGTTGTAGTGCATTGTGCGTGACGACTCCGTGATCCTCTCCCCCCCACCCCAGCCCCCCACGCTCACTCACTGAAGCTCACCCGCGGGTGGAAAATAGGTGCCGCCAACCGTTTTCCCGACAAGGTGGATAAGGACCCTGAGGGGACCCGGAAGCTGAACGTGGAGGCCACTGGGGAGCTCAGCAGGCTTTGTGCTGAGCACAACACTTTGGTCATCTATATCTCTACCGACTACGTCTTCTCTGGCAAGACTGGTGAGGCGCCCTATGAGTCAGATGCACCTACTGGCCCTACCAATCTGTATGGGCAGACCAAACTAGATGGCGAACACGCCGTTCTGGAGGCCTACAAGGCTGCTGGCAAGGACGGTCTGGGTGTTGTTCTTCGGGTCCCTGTGCTGTATGGCGATGCCGAGATGCCATCCGAGAGCGCTGTGAATGTGCTCATGGACGTCCTCTGGAAGTCTCAGAGCGGCGAGAAGATCAAGATGGAGCACTGGGCTCTGAGGTACCCCACCAACACGGAGGATGTGGGCAGAGTCTGTCATGGTATGATCTGCATTTATACCTGGGGCCTTTGATGACTGGAAGGGTAAATGAGCTGACCTCCTCATCAGATGTAGCCGTCAAGTACCTAGCCGCTGACGAGACGGCGCGGTCTAAGATGCCCAAGATCCTGCAGTTCTCGAGTGAGGACAAATTCACCAAATATGAGATCTGCCAGCTTTTTGGCGAGATAATGGGTCTCAGCATCGAAAACATCGAATCAAACACGGAGGGAAATGACCCAAATGCGGCAGTGCAGAGGCCGTACGACTGTCACTTGAGCACCAAGGCATTAAGAGATTTGGACATCGACATCTCCACTCAGGAGTTCACTGGTTGGTGGCGACGGGAGGTACGAGCTTTCAGGAAGTAAAGACACCGAATTTTAGAAGCTGGAGGAAGCATTAAACAAAAAAGAGCTTACGGATGCCGAGAGGCTCGCCATCCACAAGTCCGACAAGGGAGAGCACGATCGTACCCAGCCAGTGCCAGCTTTGAGATGATGTCTCAATACCACCCCTCAATCGCCTATTAACCTGTCTCAAATTTTAAACCTCGCTGTGCCAGACGCCAGCCTCACATAACGCCACTAACAGATTATCCACCAAAAACATGATCTACCGACATTGCAGAGCAGTTGTCTGGAATGCAACACGCTGTTATGGTCCCCCGTGTGTAATGGATTGCTGATTGGAATTCCTAGAGACGGCAAATTATTGAAATCAGTTTGCGTTCCAACGTGCTCGCGATGATTCGAGACAGCAGTGATGGGGGAGGACATTTACGGACGCGTCAAGGGAGGTCGCCTCTCCCTTCTTTGACTTATTGGCTCCATCCCTCACGTAAGTCCTCGTAGCTTTCTTCCAACTTCATGTCCACTTTGCTTTCCTGAGTGTCATTGTATTCTTTGACCAGCCAAAGACGACGAACGGGTGAGTGCAGCAGCGGCCAAAGATGTGAACTGTCTTGACGAGTGGCTCGGTGCGACAACGATTCTGAAGAGGGAAAGAAAAACATCTCAAAGTCGACAAGGAGTAGAGCAACCACTGTCAACACATCTCCTCTTTTGTTTGTGTGTGTGTGTGTTTGTTTCTCGATTCCATGAGAACTATCACGATGTCTACCGTCACAGGGAAAGGCTTCAGGTTCAGCAAGTCTCAAGGTGAGAGTCTCTCCGAACAACGCGGAGTCATGGCGCGTGGGCTCAGCCAACAGTCGGATGATGCCGATTCTTCGGCCTTGAGGGCGACCTTTGGCTCGCCCGCATGGAGGAAACGCGCAAGGACCCAAGGCGACATATACAGACCAGACTCGCCTGATCCTAGCCCTCATTACCCGCTGCCATTTGTCCCGCCACTGCCACCATCGCACAAGGAGCACGACGACACGACACGACCAAAGGCGGCTGTGATGCCACCGAGTCCGATATTCGTGGCGACAACATCTCCTATATCTCTTGCAACCCGACCATCTTCTCGTACGGCCTCTTCAAAGTTCAGCTCTTCTACGACCATCGCAGTCCCCCAGGATGTCACCATGAACGACGGGAGGGGCCAAGAGAATGAATCCGAGAAATCAAACAAATTTGAGGCATACGAGAAGCAGGGGTGTCCGCTCATGGGAGAGCAACAACAGCTCTCCAACACATTACAGACCAAGACAGAGCTGATTTTGGCCGAACAAAGGAGCCTGGCCATGGTGAAGCTGCACAAGCAGCTGACTGCAACCCAGACAGCGTCTTCATTCCCTCGCCAAATTGCGGCTAATGGGGTTTTGAAAGCCCCCGTGCTGGAGAAGATTGGCTTGTTCCAACGCGCGAGAAGAGACCCTGCTACACCGTCCCCGGCATCTTCGACAACTACCTCTGTGGACTCTAGTTGTGCTCAGAGTATGGCCTCTTTCTGGTCGCCAATGAACGCCGTTGAGCCCGGCTCACAGCTCCTGACGCCTCCTTCCTCTCCAAAGTCCGCGACTTGTGCTCATAATGGGGTGAGTACTCACAATGGCCCCTTTGTTATTAGACAGACTGTTCCGACTGACATTGATGATAAACCGTAGTACGTCAAAGTCTTCTATCAAAGTGAACACGCAAAGATTGGCGTGTCAGAAACTACAGACACGGTGGACGCGCTTCGCCAGGCGGCCGAGGCGATGAACAACCCACTCAACACCGCTGCCAGCATCATGTTTGAGTGTTATGCACCCTTGGGGCTAGAGCGCCGCCTTCGTCGGTACGAGCGCATCCAAGAGGTGATTGACTCGTGGCCAAACGACTCCCAGAACTCGCTGCTCATTCGCCAGGCCTGGGGTCCAGCGAACAACAAGGACCTTGACATCTCATCTGTTGCCATGGGTGAAGCTCCGACGACTTTCATCCTGCAGCTCTACCACTGTTCGCGCCCGGGAAGGTGGCAGAAGCGCTGGGTCACATTGCTTGGCGATGGCCAGATGCTATCCTCCAAGACTCCGGATTTGAGCCTCGGGAGAGACTGCCAACGGCTGTGTGACCTGTCAGAGTATGACATTTACACCATTATGAGCGAGACGGCGACACTGAAAGATGACATGAAGGCGAAGAACGGCCGGGCAAACTTAGTCAAGAACCTCAAGCCTCCCAAGAGGTATTGTTTCGCCGTCAAGTCCCAGCTCAAACCGACAACGTATCCCACGACCACCAGCTATACGCACTTCTTTTCTACCGAGGATCTTGCCACTGCGAGGAAGTTCTACACTCTCGTTCATGCCTGGCGCAGCTGGTACATGGTCAAGGCGCGTCAGAACATGCAGCGCAGACGATTGATGGACACAGCCATGGACGCAGTCCCACAGATCACTCCCGTCAAACACGTGCCGCAGAAGAGCATTAGCCACCTCAAGATCTCTCCGGGTCACAGGATCAGGGTTTCAGTGGATGAGACCCCCTACACGATCGGCGAGTTCCAGCCGCTTGTCGATCTGGAGCGCTTCAACAAGCCGGCGGACGAGTTTGGAAAAGACTGGATTGAAGACCCGAGGCATTCTCTTCTGCTGCCTGCGACCCCTGGTGCCGATTCTGGTGTCTCGGTGACGACTCCTTCAACTGGTGGGCTTACAAAACTGCAACAGGATGACGGGCTCGATGGAGGCGGCAGCCCTTCGGAGCAGCGCCGCAAGAGACGGGACAAGAAGAGATGCCTTGCGTTCATAGAGAACGGCGAGAGCTCTGGAGCTGCGCAAGCGAATATAGCCATTGCCGTGACCGAACCTCTGACGCCGTCAACGTTACGGACACCGTCAGATGCGTCCTGGTATAGCACCGCAGAAACGCAAGCAACGGAGCCCGAGGAGCCGTCCCCGCCGTCCATGCCCAAGCCGGAGCCCTCGCCCTGGCTGCCTTCCGCAGCCGAGCATACTGCCAAGGTCAAGGCCGAGCAAGCCCGCCTCGAACGCCTTCACAACGGGCCTGCCACGCCCCAGAGGCCCATCGCAAACCACGACAACGTCGGCCGCGGGCTCGCTCCTCCGGGCAGCTTGGTCAACCGCCGTGGGGGTCGCCTCAGGGACCCGAGCCAGTCCATTCTGTCCGGAAATCTCGAGGTGCACTACCGCGCCGCGTCTCAGTGGGCCGAGTCGTCGTCGTGTCACCCTGGCAGCCGCTCCCCGAGGTTCCTTGAGGTCCCTGGCGGCGGTAGTGGCGGCTTCTGCCACGTGCGCAGCCTCACCTCCATGACTTCCATGCCGACACTTGCCGAGTTACCCGGCCCGAACAACAACAAGCGCGGGGGTCCCGTGCCGCCGGTGCCAACCTGTCCCGCCCTGTGGAGGAACCAGTCTCTCTCGGCGTGCCACAGGCCTCCAACCAGCCATGGAGAGAAGCCCGGCGCCCGCCAGCAGCTTCGCGGGCGATCCGGGTCCATGAATTCCATGCGTCGCGGGTACAGTGGCGCCGGAGCTGGGGCACCAGGCTGTGGTGAGCCGCTGCCTCCCATGCCGCCTGTGCCGCTGCACTTGAGGCCGTCAGTCAGGGAGGGTGTTGCCGTCGCCGCCGGGGGCAGGTCTCCAGCCATGCTTAGGGAGGTAGGAAGAAGCATGACGGTGCGGCCTCAAAGCAATGCGCAGTGGTGAGGAACTGGATCGTCCGTCACTTAGCTTTGGGGGTTAGAGGGTTGGTACCCCTGCGTTTAACCACCACATTGGGTGCCAGCATCCGCTTTGCCTTTCCTTGCCTTTCTGGATCCTCTTTCGTTCCCTTTCCACTAGAAGTTTGAAATGTGCCAAAGTACTGGGTATATACATGAAGGATGATCGAAACCATTCACTTGTAAGATTCTTGACGAGCCACCGCAGTCGGTAGGCGGTATGGTTGATTGGTCGTGTGAGGGAGTGAGGGAGCCAAAGGAGCACTTTTCGCTGGCTATGTATTACTATGAAGGGGGGTTTTTATTTTCCTTTATTTTATTTTTGGAAGGGAATTTTAGAAAACGGAAGGGAAACTTGAGAAGAAAACCCAGAGGAAAACGGGGGGAAAGAAGAAAAGGTATTCAGAGAAGGACGGGGGGGGGGATATAAAATGGATACAGAATGAATATGAATTATATACATATACAAAATGGTCCACCATGAGCTGCTGAAGAAGTCACCATCATTCAAGTGCAAGCAAGAGCGGCGAGTCAATATGCATACTTCCACTAGAAAGATGAAGCAAGTCATTCACGTAAATGAAGGACTAGATTGTCCCTGCGCGAAGCGAGACGCATTACACATTTCAATCAAGCTATAGACCTTTTTTCTCCTTTCCTCCCCCCCCCCCGGCGCCCTTCCTTCACGCTTGTGTGCGTGCTCTCTGTCTGTCCAGTCTCCTCCTAGTCCAGCACGTCCAAAACGCTTCCACAAACAGAGACTTAACCAAGTAGTTCATTCAACTGAAGGTTGGCTCCTGCAAATCTGATTTTGTTTTTCTCATTTCCATTTGCAGTGACAGAGTCAGGCCGTTCAGGCAAGCAAGGTATGGTGAGAGTGTCTTTCAACAAAGAAAAGATCAACAACCCAAGAGAGACCCCAGCTCGCGATCATGCACAAAGAGCACTTGATGGGCAGAGAGTTTCTTTGCTGACATGCTCCAGAGAGAACAAAGGGTACAGAATGCCCGGGAAACATCTTGAGAAAATATCTGCCCATCTGTAATGGAATCGATCGCAGCTAGGGTGCGATCCCCACGAGTGAAACTTTTTACGCAGCAGTAGCACCATTCGCGCTACCATCACCGGCAACCTTTGCCGCTTCTAGCAAGAAGGACTCCTCGATTGCAGAACGGCGCCTCACAACGCGCAGCCAGCGACCGCCCCATCTCCTGACGAACTTGTCTCGCAGGTCACGGGCGGGCCCGTTCAGGCTTCCGTCCTCCATCAGCTCATCCTTGGAGCCAGTCGCCCATGCGACAAGCAAGTCCTCCAGGGTGCGGAAGAGGTTCCGCATGCTCTTGATCTCCTGCTCTTGAGTCTCACCGGCAGACATATCCACATCGCCGGCCACGGGAGCAGCACCCGGTAACATGACCTGCCTCACGCGGCCCGTCACCTTGGCAACAGTGCTGAAGACCGTCTCGTAGATGTAGTTTCGGGCAAGAGCCTCGCCCTTTGTGCGGCCAGCGTAGCCAGAAAGTGCCCATTGGACCACGGCCACGGGGTTAACGATGCCGTAATTGAGAAGCTTCTCGATGATCTGCTTAGCCACGCCTGGGTGTGCGCTCCAGAAATCCATCACTGCCGTTATGATCTGGGCACGAGCTGGTTCCGACGTAGCACCCGCATCGAGCAGGCGCTCCTTCGTGCGCTCAATCGCGGCAAGGACGTGAGACAGAGATTTGGACCCAACGAAGAGCACGGCTGTGGTGAAAACATCGGTGCTGGTCACGAGGGGGTCCAAGCCCTGATCGATAGCCTGGGAGTGGATCTTCTCAATGACGGTCCGGATCTCGTCGTCAACTGCCTTCTTCTTCTCCTCATCCGGGGTCTTGCGCTTTAGAAGCGTCGCCAACTCACGGCCTTCTTGAGCAAAGGGCACGGCTTTTTAAAACACACAGTATGTCAGTACTTATCCAGCATTGGATACAAGACCACTTCTAGAAACCACTCACAGTCTTGTTCAAATTTGAAAGGGGGCTCCTCCTGGTCCTTCTCAGGAGGGACCAAAGGCTGGTACCCATCAGGCAAGGTCTTCCTAATGCGATTAGCAAAGCTCAACCGGATCTCCTTGTCAATCGAGCCCACGATGAAGGCCTTGCAAGGGTGCAAGTCCGGAAGAGACACATCCCCGCTCCATTCGGCCCACTTCCACGTGAAGCCAAAGTTGCTCAGGTGATGCGAGAACCAATCGACGAACCGATTGTTCAACTCCAAGTCGAGGATGCCCGTGCTTCGGTAGAGAAATCTTATTGCGCGGCCGAGACTGGGAGCGATAGCAGCAGGGGCGATCCGGCATGCTTCAGTGAGCACCGAGTGATAGTAGACCAGCTTATGCTCGGGGTTGGGCAGCATAAAAAGCTGGGAGAAGACGGCATCAACAGCAACATCCTCGGGCTTCCACGTGGATCGGCCGGTAGGTACATCACGAAGCTGGTCAAAGGGCGTCGCGCGGCTGACAAAGGTACCATCGGCAAAGTAATTGTCAATGTCGATCAAGCGTCTGGCCGTGATAGAGCGGTTGAAGTGCAGGATGTTAATCGTGTCCACCAAAGTATCGCGTACCAGACATGAAGTGATGTCCGTGACGGGAGGGACAGACGCAATGTCCTGGTTAAGATAGACAGAGAGATAGATCTCGGGGAAGAGAGGTCGTGACCCAGCGATGAGGACCTCTGGAAAGTCGATGGCGGGCAGCGCGTGTTTTGGACAATTGTCCAGCTTTTCTTGCTGCTCCACGTCTTCCAAAGGCATCTTCCACGGCCTCGGCAGGCAGACCAGCTTCCAGCCACTGTTAGCCTCGGACTGAAGCTGCTTCTGTAGCAGACCAATGAAACTAAAATCGACGACAGGGCTCTTCTCGTCCCCTTCTGGGAAAAATGGGTCGATCAGTGTCTGAAGGGCATGAGGCTCGGAAGCAATCACGTCTGTTTTGTCGAGGAGGTCGACCGCGCTCTTCTCGGACTTATCAGGGGCTGCGGCGATAGCGTATGGTATAGTGAGGAGGATGATCTTGACCAGCTCGGTGCCGATCGTCTGTCGTCGAGCATGTCAGTCAGCATGCATGCTACCATTGCTTGCTTCCGGGGTAAAACTCACGTCCTCGGAGCTGGCAGTCTGCAGCTCGACGGCACGGTCAAAAAGCGCATCTAGGATAGGGAACACGCCGTCGCCATCCAGACAGCTCTGCAGGCATGCCAGCAGCTTCAGGTAAAGTTTGACAGTCCTCCACTCGCCTGTCTTGATCTTCTCTGCGAGTTGATCAGTAGCTTTCGCCAACAGATCATCCACGACACCGCTGGTGGACACAGGCTCCTTGGCCTGCTCCCCTGCGTCCTCCATCTTCGCGTCCCCACCACCACCAGCAACATCATCACCGCCATTTTGCGAGGCTGCCGCGGCGGCGGGGGTGTGGGTGAGCGTGTTCAGCACTAGGACGACAGCAGCAACGAAGGGCGTCTTGAGCGGCTGCTCCACAACAAGCTGCAAGGCGAGGTCCACAAACGTCTCGCGGAGGCGTAAGTCATCGTAGTTCTCAGCCAGTAGATTCGCGATGCTGCGGATATCTTCGGTGGTATTTCGAAGGGGGCTGTCGGCGATGTCGACGAGCTGCTTGCGCAGACGGACGGGCGCAGGGGGCTCATTGCGGCGGCGCTGAGGCCCACGGTGTTCGCGCTGGGGGTTATAGTGGTCTTCGTCATCTAAAGTGCGAGGTTTCAGAGATTGGACCGCGGAAAGGGAGGTCTCGATGAAGGATATGGATGAGGGCGTAAAGCTCGCCAATTAGTCCAGGTAGACAAACTACGAACCTCTGTATCGTCGTTTCCTAGGGTTGTGCCCTCCTCCTCCGCCCTGTCGACGGTCATGATCCGCCATCTTGGCTGTTCTCAAGAACGGCGATGAATTATGAAGTTCGCAAATTGATGCTCACAACAACGGGAGAGACAAAAAAAGAGAAAGAGAAAGAGGAGGGGGAAAATAAGCAGGCAGTAAGGGCGATGTCAGCCTTGGGGTGGAGCTGTAAGGTTGGTTGCTTTGCTTCAACTCACTTCGTGTCGCGCCAGCTCGAAAGATGCTCCTAAGAAACGCGAAAACGGAAACTACCAGCGTAGCAGCAACAGCTACCCGCAGATTGCTTATGTAAGACGTCTGCAATTGTCTCTGGCCGCCCAGCCCCTGCTTACCAGCGCCCCCTCAGCCTTATCGTCGAGGTGCCCCTGCAGCCCCTTCATAGCAGGGAGCCACCTGCCTCACTGCCTCAGAGCCCTTACAGGAGAAGACATGTTTCTCGTTGAGACATCTGAGCAACCTCTCACAAGTATGATAGGCAACAGGCTATGTAGCAGAAGTAAGTGAGTATTTGTGACCCCCGGTCCCTTCCTGGTATGGCAGAGCTGACTAACACTCCACTCTCTATGGTACTTACTCGCTCTAACTTGAACGCTGGAGCAAGCCCGCGCACGCAAGGACAGTATGGTACGTGCATAGTACGATGGCATATCGATGAAGCCACTGGACCGTTTTCAAACGGTGCAGATGACGTAGCTGCGTTCATAATGGAATGGGAAAAAATTCTATATATCTCTCGAAATGCATGGGGGCGGCAGGGCTGACGACTGCAAAATGGATACTCGACAGCAGCAAAGAGCAGACATACACAACGCGAATGACCGTTCATTAAATATGTATTGCACGATGTTCGTCCTGAGGAGGAGCACAAGTCCATAAACATCAACAAACGATGCGGAGTAAGTGGAGCAGGGAGGGAAACCGGAGACACTCACGCGCGCGCGCGCACACACACACACACACACACACATACACGCACATACACGCACAAAGTTGTGAAGGTACTAGGAACTTCTTTATTTCTTGTAGTCGCACCACAGCCGGCACTCACTCACTTGCCTCTTTTGATATCCACGGGTTGTCTGAGACATGTTGCCATCCCTGATTTTCCTTTTAAGTAACCACCCCGGAGAGTGTGCCTATCCCTCTGACCCTGCTGAAGGCTGCTGTCCTCTGGAAAAGACAAAAAGAACAGTATTTGATAGAAATCTTTTGAATCGTCAATGCCAAATCGCGGGCTGCTGCAGGCCAAGTCGTCCGCCCAGCACCTGCCATTGTTTCTTTTGGGGACCATCTTCAATGGGGGCCGTCCTCGTCGTCATCCCACAATGCAAAAAGTTCACCACCGTCCGCGTAAACACCCACAACCCTGTAATAGTAGTACCAGTCCGATCAAAACAATTCCATACGCAGCGTCCGCTCATCCAGCAGTAGCCCAATGATCTTCCGGTCAAGTCCCCACGGCACCACGGGCTCGAAAACATAGAACAACGTCAAGCTGCCAGCCGCTATGTGGGTGCCTGCCACAAGACTCGCCAATTCTCCCAGGCGGATATGAAAACGAAACCAAGCAGGGCCAGATCTGGTCTGGCGGGCAAAGAAAATCTAGAGGCGTGGGGTCTCGTCGAACTCCTTCCTTCCAGTATAGTCCACCGCCCACGATACCGAATCGACACATTCCCTCTCCTGGATGGACAACAAGCCGGCCAATCACCACTGGTAACTCAACAATTCCTAGAATCGCTGCCCAGGTCTTTTGCGCTCCTCGGTTGGCTACAAGCTGCAGATGCTCCCTGTTCGACCTGTGGTGGTCATCGTGTGTAATCATCACCGCTTCAAGAGTCCTGGAGGAATGCCAGTATGGGTCCACGTTGGCATGATCGTCACAAACCGCTTTTTTCTTTTTTCTGTTTACGACCATGTGCAGGTCCGACGTCGCAAGCCGTGATCTTACGAGACCAGCGTCTCTGGTAGGAAAATCGCCACTTCCAACGAAACCTGTATAGTCTTCCGCGTCGAGCATAGTGTCGTGCTCAATCAAGCTTCGCCATCATCTCGTCCTTGGACAGAGGTACGAAGTTGAACATGTCGAGCCCTTTGGCCTTCAGTTCATCCCTGACGTGAGGGGGCACCAGTCTGTCATTGAGAGCGGGGGCAATGGACAGTTCTGCGAATGATGTCAGTCATACGAGACCAGAGGCGTAGATATTTGTGTCCTGAGCCAGGTAAATAAAAAATAAAAAATAAAAAAAACTCACCATGCCGATTGAAATTGAACAGTGGAGGCAAATCCTTCAGCTGGCCTGTTTGGTGCCTGGAATCAGGGAATTTGGTATTCGGATCGCGTAGCTCGTCGAAGAAGGGGTGGACCATCGCATCGATTGCGCTGAGACGCTCGGTCGGGGTATACTCGAGAAGCTTGCTGATCAGGTCGATTGCATTCGCATCGGCCTTCCGGAAGACCTTGCTGAAGGGATGGGGTTTGATCTGGGGGAACTTATGCTCCATGTAATTCGGGTTCATGGTCCGGATCTGCTCGCGCGTGGGCGTACCCAGAACCTTGATGATCTCCACCAATTGATCGATGCCAGACTCGCCGGGGAACAGAGGCTGACCCAGCATCAACTCAGCCATGACGCAGCCCGTAGACCACACGTCTGAAATAAACGAGAAAGAGATAAGTCGTCAGCTTCATCAAATCGCCCTGGATGGTGGGAGACGAAAAAAAAAGGTCTCTTACCAATCTTGGTAGTGTAGTTGGTGGCACCGAAAATGAGCTCCGGTGCCCGGTAGTACCGCGAGCAAATGTAAGAGACGTTGGGCTCATTCTCGACCAGGATCTTTGCACTGCCGAAATCGCACAGCTTCAGTATGCCACTGTTGGGATCGAGGAGGAGGTTCTGTGGCTTGATATCACGATGGCAAATGCCTTGGGAGTGGATGTAGGCCAGAGCACGGAAGAGCTGGTAGATGTATAGCTTGACCTCGAGGATAGGCATGGTTGTCTTCATCTTGTTGAAAAATCGAGAGGCTCGGTAGACAGTCTCAGGGACGTACTCCTGGACAAGGTTGAGATACACCTCATCCTTCTGCATGGCTGTCAGCAACGAGGCGAAACCTAAAATGGGTCTGCTGAACACGTACACGCTCGCCGTTGGAGTAGTAGAACGCCTTCAACTGTACGATGTTGGGATGGCGAACAATGCGCATGATTTGCAGCTCACGATTCTGTCATGTGGTCAGCACAGCCCCGCTAGCCCGCAACAAGCTGCGTACCTTGAATCGCTTGTCCTGAAGGACGCGCTTGATCGCGGCGTCCTCGTTGGAAGGGGACAACTTGGTCTGGAAGACGACACCAAAGGATCCATTTCCAACAATCTTGCACTGCGTGTATGCGAGTTCTCTCGTCTCACCGGTAACACCATCCTGCACCTTCTCCTTAATGACCTCTGGGGGAGAGGCGTTAGCAAGCGACAACTAAGGAAGAAGGCATCAATCATCTTTGTTTAGGGTGCTTACCTCCCATCCGCAGGTTGTTGAACGCTGCGGGGCGGTTCTGTGCCATCTTGAATGCCAAGTCTGGTGGTGCTACCGCTTGGCAAAATCAATGGTCTTGTAAGAAAGATCAAGGCCTGAACAGGAAGCCGAAAAAGATGGACACCTGAATTGGGCCGTGTTGGGCGAGCGTCGAGTTTGTCACAGGGAGGGGTGCGATATGGATAGTTCTTGACGGGTCTAGCAGCAACCGCTCTGACCCGTGTGCGAATATTTGTACTGGCAGTTCTTTAGGGTTGCGTTGTTGACAGGACGCGCTTCTTTTGAAGGAAATGAGAGAAGGGGACGATTTTTTTCGGTCAATCAATCAACCGACGGGCTGTGTCGTGTCGCACTTGATTTGTCGGAGAGAGAGCAGCTCGCAAGGTAGATTTGTGTTGTTGATGCTGCTGCTGCTGCTGCGGCGGCGGGGGGGGGGGAGGGATTGAACGCTGTGGATTGCGGCAATCAATGTGTGTCGCGCAGGGTCGTCAATGGAACCTGTTTCAATCAATCTATGGCGACGGTTAGAAATTGCAGCGCGGTCGAGGTCAAGAATGGCAGGAATATGCCAGAAGAGTGGAGCGAGATGGAGTCGAGAAAAGAAAACGAAGATTGACCATGTGCCACGAGATGTCTAGGAGAAAAGGGAAAAGACGATGACGGTCGAAGGGTGGGGGAGGGAAGCAACACAGCTTGGAAACGGGGATCCAGTAGAAATTAGGGCGATTGGGACAAGGCAAAGGTGACTGTGACCGTGACCGAGTGCCATGAGCCAGTGGCCAAGCGACCCTGGTCGCCAGAGGGAGAGTGCAGCCCAAGGTCCCTAACGCGGGACACTAAGCTTTCAAACCGCTCGGCCTGGGGGCTTCGCTCAACCCGCAGCCAAGCCAAGCCCAAACCAAACCCAATCCAACGGATGACCCCAGGACACAACAGGGAAACAGGCTGCTTCAATGCTTCAGTTCTCGAGCAGTGAACAACAGCCTTGCCTTGCGTTCAAGCTTGCACGCAGTGCAAAGGTTTGCCGTCCAGAGAGCTGAGGGTCCTGGGTTGGAGCTGGGTAATGATGTGATGCTAAGGTTCAGGCCAGGCGGCAACCACAGGACCAGTGGCGTGTAGGAGAAACAAGTCTGACAGTGGTGTACCGACGAATGGTGATTGAGCGCTCATACCAAGCGTGGTTCTTTCCGCGTTGCAGATGAACGGGCTTGCTTGCTTGTTGCGGCAGGTACTTTGATGATGATGAGATCGTGGGTAGCAGGCAATTGTGGATACCTTTCCCATCACAAGGCTGTCTGGTTTGGGAAGAAATTCTCGTGTACCCAACTGGTGCAGAACTGAGGGGGTACACAGGTAGGTACGTAGGGTTTTTGACTTTATCTGGAATGGAATGGCAGAGTGTGCAGGATGATGTGCCTCAGGGTGGTGCGGCGCCACACACACAACGCAGGCGCCAAATTGGAGCTCATCAGGTTGACGCGGGGGGAAGAGGGGGGGGGGGACATCGTGACCAGCAGAGCTAGGCAAAAGGCGGGGTGAATTGACGACGTAGGTCGACACGGGATGAGGGGCACGCAGCTGGCTCCTGCGCGCACCAGCTTCAAGCTAGGCAGGCAGAGGGGGAAAACGAGCTGGAAATGCAATAACCAAATGTCTGAACTAGAACTTACGATGCTGTCAAGGAATGACTAGGAATTGAGTTTCATAGTAGTTCTTGTAGGCTAGGAAGGATTTTCTAGGCTTCTTGACGAGAAAGCCTCGTTAACATTGACGTCTCTAGGATTTGCGCAGCAGCTGGTAATAATTCAAGCGCAGGTGGGCGTGTGGGCAAGGGTGACGAACGAGGTGGGGTGGCGACTTGTTCTGTGCCTTGTGTGTGCCTTGGCTCTGATATGGATGGTGTATCGAAAACAATCACACGTCTTCGAAGGTCGAGCGAAAATAGCCCAGGGCGAGGCTGAGGTCGAGTTGAGGACGGCCTGTGGTGGGTGGGTAGCGGGTGGTAGTGGGTTCTGAAGATTCGAGGTAAAGAGGTTAGGCCCAGTTGGGAGGGTACCAGGGATAGGGAACAGGAACAAGGAGGCAGAGGAGTAGTCGTTGTACGGGGTAGGATCACTGCAGGTACAGGGATGCTCGACCACAAATGTTACGGTCAGGCTGCCTCGTTTATACCAGACCTGGACACCCCTACTCGCTATCGAGGTACTCGTTGTGGTATGCTTAGAGGAGGCGGGTTGAGAACTGGGTGTCCAGGATGGATGAGAGGGGCAGGCTTGATGATGAGCATAGCTGGCCTGGGCGGGGACAGGAAGGGCCCAAAAGGAAGGGGGGTGGTCATGGGCGAGCCCAGGGAAGGGAGAGCCGCAGAGCAGGGAACATGGAGGGCCTCGTAGAATCGGGACTTACGATGATATTCACCAGGCAGACCGCACGGGATGGATGAGGTGAGAGGTGAGGTGAGCGTTCAGAGGTTGTATCGTCCAGCGCGGCCCACTCAAAAGATCCCTGAGCAGTTATGTACTGAGTACGAGACAAGAAACAGTGGCTGGATGAGAGATACACGTCAGGTCAGATGTCCAGGTGAGGAGACCTCTTGGAGAGTTGCGAATCTGGTAGCAGCAGGCAGGGGAAGCTATCTCGACGTCTGCTGATAGAAGAGGAGGGGGAGGGGGAAGGGTAGGATGAGGTGGTAGTGGGTAATCTTGCGAACCAGACAGTCTCGGCCTCAATGTTGGAAAAGCTTGTGGTCGGAAGGGGTCGGTCGGTGGTGGTGAAGGAGAAAAAGGAACGGCTGCTGCGGCTGTAACAATGTCTCGTGGATACGGACTGGGCTGGCTCAGCAGGTGGGTGGGCAGGCAAGAACGCAGGCGAGGCAGGGAAGTCAATTTTGTTGGATCGTTAAAAAAAAAAGGCGGGAAAGGGAAAAGGAAAAAGAAGAAAAAGGATGTGTGGGAAGATCGCGAAAAGAGGACTGGGATCCAAGAGGGAAAGTGAGTGGAATTTCCGCGACTTGAGCTGGAATCGGCGCCTGGTTTCCTTCTTGATCGTGTGATGCAGCGGGAAACTACTGTTACGACTATTACTACTACGGAATTACAGTGCATTGCAGCAAGGTAGCAGCCAAAAGGAGACTCGACGAGAAACAACTGCATCTCGACGCTGCAGAACTTGTACCCAGCAGAGCTCGGGTCCTCCACCCCTTCTAAAGTTGACCTGGTGACTTCTTTTCTGCTCGTACCCCTCCAATTCGCTCGTTCAGGTGTGACGTACCCTGGCCATAGGTGCTAGGCAAGGGAGAGGCGTTGGAATGGGAGGACCCATCCCAGCAGTCCTACCCCCTACCCCTGGATGCTGAAGCGCTACAATAGTACCTGAGTACCACAAGCTTGCATGGAACGTCTCTTGGTCGTGAGGGTCTGTGTCTGCCGCTGGCCGACCAAAATAGCTGAGGGTAGGAATTGGAGGGATGATGGCCCGGATGATCATGAGAATAGCCTCATGGAAGCATCCGTTCCCCGCCAACCGCCTTTCCCAGATTCCATCCCATTCCCTCTCATTCGTTCTTCCTCCCTTCTCGACGAGGGCGTACACTATCCAAACACGAGCTGTTGCATAATACCTGACGCCCTCGCCTCAGATCAGTTGTGAACCACGAGATAACGACAGAGGGCTAGCGAGACCTGCTCTCCAGTGGCTGTGGAACGGGTTTCTGCAGATCTGAGATATCGCCCGCCTCACTCATTCTTTTGCGTTTCAGCTATTCGTTCCCACATTCCGGCCGTTTCCAGCGACCATTCCTCTTACAACAGCTCTGGTCTTGTCCACCGGTGAGGCCCAAAGCGATAGGCTGCCTCACCTTCTATTTCGCAATAGACAAGTTTCCATTATCCATGGTTTCCTCCAGAGTTATTGCTGCTGGCATTCGAGGAGGGGAGGGACCGGATCGAGGAAGACGACCATCCATCCATCCCCCACTGAATGCTACGGTATTATTTGTTTCCCGGACTATATACGTTCATGAGGAGTTCCTGGGGAGAGGGTAAGACGCTGCTTGGAAGGGGCCTATTGAGATTCGCACATGTGCAAGAGTGGGCGCCTGCAGTATCAATCCTTTCTTTCCATGCTTGCTGCTGCTGCACGGTACCTGTCCGTACCCAGATGGATGGTACGAACGCCGCCCCTCAATTTGTGGTTTGAGCTTGAGCATGAGCATGCGCTGAACGGAGCCTAGCGTCTAGTGGGTCCAACCAGCTGCGCGCGGGAATGGAGTCCTTGGGGCCCATAAAGGTCACGTAAAGGGTCATGTGCTCTGTTTTTTTCGATGGGGCCCCATCTCGGCCGGCCGTCTCGGTTCTTTTGGTTGGATTTTTTTTCCTCTCCTTTTTATTTTGGGGTCAGCCGGGGATGCGCTAACACGACCTCAGCGGCCGGTCCAGGGCGGCGGAGGCTTCGAGTGGGCGACCCGATCCCGTAGCGGTCTTGAATCGCTGGGTCGCTTAAGGAGTAAGTACAGTACTATTCTCGAGTGAAGAAGGGTCTTTGCTTGCGCCCAAGAGAGCAGCGCCAAACACTACAGGTCAGATGGGAGAAAATGAGGGTCATTGTCACCCGTTGAGGCTGGTGGGCCTGAAAAAGTAATCAGCCGTTGATGTGTGGTCTGGGCCAGCCAATCTCCCTTCCATCAATCCTAGAGACGGACGTACGTGGCCGTTACTTTTGTCCATGGTACATAGTCCATGTTTTTGGGTCTGGTTGTGAAGTCGAAACTGATTTTTCTTATCTTATTTTTTTCCTTTCTTTTCCTGGTCTTTGATTGAAATTAGGCACCACTGACGCAGCCCGAGAACCACTTCGAACGAGGATGAACCATCTTGCAGAGGCCCCATCACAAGGCGACAGACACTTGGTACCTGGAAATGCCCAGAGGGCTTGTGCACATCAAGTCAAGAATCGTACGATCCAAAGAAATCCAAGTGGACTACTGCACCTGCACAATGGAAAAGGAGTCCCCCCTCGACAGCCAGTCCCGTGTGGGATGGCTATCAACGATCCCCTCTCTCTTTCTCTCTCATAGGCTCATTCTTCCTCAAGAGGGGTCCATCCGTCTTTGTTTTTCTCCCCCTCCCTCTCCAAAACGAGTCGCAGCTGCTTCGAGCCTGTTACATTACTAGAGCCGCCATCTGCCGGGCTTGTGACCAAGGATTGAGTTCCGGAACGCGACCCTTCCAGGGCGGAGGGAATACATTACATAGTACCTATTACCTGCATTGCTCGCGCGAGGCCCCGCCTGGCCGTGGTCAAGTCAACAGCCGCCAAGCAGGATCAGCCAGCCATAGATCAGACCGACGGAGATCTCTCGGTCCTCTCCAATCAGAAGTCCCAACTCGAGGGCTTACCAGGGCTTCGTTGCTGATCGTCCTAGCGTGGTCTGGTCCCTCCTGGGACAAAAACTACAACAGCAGCCCATGTCCGAGTCTTTGACGGTTAGAGGCCTTGTGATGTACAGGTGTGTCAGTCCTCTGGTACCCAGACAGGCAGAGCACTGAAGAAAGGGGGGAGAGAATACGGCGCCAGGTGCTGTACCCAGCCAGTCGGGGCGTAGGTGACCTGGGGGCGCCCCTTCCCCCCCCCCCCCTAGTCGCGACATGGAACACCCCGCCAGCACACTTGCGGTACAATCTCTGGAGAGCTCCCCCCCCCCCTTCCCTCCGGGAACGATGAAGCTCTGCAGATGGTTCCATCATTACCACGACCACCAGCCATTGAATACCAGTGAGGGTGATTCGGCAGGCGCTGAGCTTGATTCGCCTCGTGCACGTTTTTGAGAAAGTAAACCAACACGAAGAAACGTTTCTATTTACATTTACGATAATCCTTGTCATGAAAGAGGAACATAACTCTGCTGCGAGGCTCCTGCGCTGTTGCTTGGTGTCTTGTATGTGTCCTCTAAGACGTGTCCTGGAGGCGGGGCAATGGCGCCTGTAGTGACCAGGGGGCCTGAAGGAGGGGGCCACTGGGGGAGATGTTTTAGTAGTCTGTGCCAGTGAAACGCTGGGACGGAACCAACCCTCGCGTGGGTCTGGAGCTTTAGAGGATGCCGGTCGCTCTTGCCGTTCCCGTGGTGGTGGGGCATGCGTCACTTCGAAAAAGCCAGACGATACTCGACACAAATCTTCATTTACGGTTTCTGGTAGTGAGGGGGTCGTCTGTTTTTCATCGGTTGTTCGAACTTCTCTGGACCATTCTCCAGAGAACGAGCAGAAGACAACACTACGCCCTTCTTCCCCTTCCTCCTTGACCGTTAAGGGCTTTGTTGAGCAGATCCGGGAGGATCGGCCCGCCGCGTGGACAGTCACACAGCTCCGATGCGCTCGTATTTCTTCTTCCTCTTCTTCCTCCTCTCCAAGGGCTTCTTCTATGGTTAATTCATGGCAGAGCAAACGATTCTCCCTCGTTGGACAACAGACTATCAAAACAGAACATCGTCGACAAGCCATGCATTTACCTGCCTCTCCTCTGCTACAGAAGAATTGTCGTGTCCCCAGATTTCAGTCCTCCAAGAAGAAAAGTTCCCTCCCTTGCCCTCCCTGATTTCTTCCTGCCCTACCCCTCTGGCGAATCAGCGCGTTCACGAGAGCTCGATGCTTCACATGCGTCAGAAATAGTCGTCGACCTGAGGAGCGAGAGAAGGGGCAGGCCAGCTGGGGCACCAATCAATGCTGCAGCCGCAGCACCTCTAGCTGCGTTGGTAACCTGCACAGTGATGTGGTAGAGGCAGCCCCCCCCCCGCCCCCAGAGCATGTCAAGCAGGCAAAGCTGCACAAGGAGCTCAAGGATCAGCGGCCACTTCGGGATCCAACAAAGATCATGAGACCATCGACCCCAGAGGCGCTAATCATGCCTCTAGCTGAGGTTGGGCCCGATCTAGATCCAACGGCCGACCACCCCTATTTCGTTTCATTCTCGCTTGCTCTCTCTTTTTCTCGAAGGGAGGGTGTGTATCGATGAGCTGTTCGATTCCTTTTCCTTGGGACTGGGTGGCATGCTTGATGCCTCTGGATGGACAAGCATGATGTGGATGATGGTCACAGGTCCACGGATTGCTTGCATGCTGCAGGTGACGATGCTACTGATGATGATGATGATGATGATGATGATGATGTTGGTGGTGGTGATGATGATGATGTAGTTGCTGTTGTTGATGGCCAACGCATAACCAGCCTGTTATTCTGTTTCTGTCACCAGCTGACGACGATGGGCTAGCAAAATCGTCCTTACCCACCAACTGCTACAATACACGCATATACACGCACATATACGCACATGCACATGTACAAGCCGTGCCCTCGTCTGAGCGCCTTAGACATGCCATCTGCATCTGTATCTCCTGCAAAACAACTGGCCACCCACAACGAGCCAGGCCGTGCAAGTGCTCACCCCAACGTCTATCCCAAGGAGGGGGACAAGTTGGCAAGAAGTATACCACCTGTGTTGTCGCTTGTGCTTTGCGAGAGACAGATGAGCCTCTCAAGTCTCGTCAACCCATGTCTCAGACATTCCGCGCTGGATAACCTCGTTATCGTGGTTTATTAGCAAATCTTCCGTTGCAAAGGCTGTCCCAGGGGATATGCTGCAGCATTTTGTGTGATCAACGTCTCGGTGGACGCCAATATCGAGCTTGCGGCATCCACGAGGTACTGGACCACACTCTTGCATATGCGGCCACGGTTCAACTCCTCAGGACCTTTCCCAATCAGGGAGTAGACCTTGTCATTCATGTCATTTGCTCATTTCCACGCAGTGCTTTTAGAAGACCTTGAGAGAAAAAGAGAAAGGGAGAGAGAGTGTGTGGAGGGATGCCGCTTTCATCAGGAGAAGCTTCTCTTGGGACAGAAGGGTGTTCACTTGAACGTGGCAGAGCTACTAATCCTCTCTTATTTCGGAGCATTCGATCTGGCTCAAAGCAATATTATACGGGAGGATTAAGCCTAGGCTATAAGGCTGAAAGGAAGCCTGCGACTTGTCCTCGAGAGGGGACCGCCCTCCTTGACTTTGGCCTGCTCCTGTCGCCACCACTCACCGTGATTTGCTTAAACACTGTCTCTCTACCCTTGTGTGTCTGGTCTGTCTTAAGCTTTCACCGGGCGGCTGTTCTTGCCCTGAATCGATCAGAGACGTGACAGGGATCGGATTCTCCCGAGTCTATTTCCTCGTCCAGCACACGTCACACGGCACGGGCTGGGACACAGGCTGGAGCACTGCTCTTTCTCTCTTCCCAAAGGAAGTCTGTCTGGCCTGTCTCGCGTGGGAAACACGTCTGCAACTCACACCTTTAAGATCAGTCAACAGTCAAGGCTCATCCGGATGCGCCAATCAACACACCCGGCGGGAAGTACTGAAGGACACTCGGCCAAAGTCCCCCATCTGGCGCTCAGACACCACGGAGGAGACATCGCGAAGACCTTGAACCAGGACCAAATCAGCCAGCCAGTCAGCCCGCCAGCAACCATTTTGGGCTAACAACACGGCATCCCCTGTCAAGCCACACATCATACAGTTCGATTTTGAGTGTGCTCCAGACAGAACGATATATTGTGACTGTGGCCTGATGCACTTGGAGAAGTTGCTTGCTTTCTGTCCCGAGAAGAAACCTCATGAGTGTCCGTGCAGACGAGTATGTCATATCGAAGGGGGCGGGGGGGGGGGATGCCAGGGAGAGCAGGATTTGGAATACCTCCCTTGCTTGCGGAGCTGTGAAAAGAGAGGGAGCTGATGTATCTTGATATGCTTGGTGTGCATTGCATCTACAAGGGGGCCGGGATGCAAATGGGCATCAAGAAGCTTTCGATTCGGAACGCCACCGCTACTATTTTCGGCGAACGGCCTCTGTAGGCGCTTAAACAAGTCTCTGGAGCTTTTCCTATCGAGGTGAGGGGAGAGAGAGAGAAAGATCGACATACAAACAAGACGGCCAGACCTCCCTACCGCGGCTGGGATCAACGAGCTGATTGCGTGGATAGTCAACTATTCACCTGCCGTTCTCATGCGAGCTCAAGGAAGCTCTTTCTCATCCCCTCCTCCTCCTGCTCCTCGTCCCTTTCCCCCTCGTCCCAGGCATGCATGCATGGTGATGACACTCCGAAACAGCCAACCGACAGGTCGAGCTCCGTCTGTTCTCAGTGGTCCGTCATAAATGACAGGCTGGAAAGTGGCGTCCCTGCAGCGGCCCCCTCGCCTGCAGAGCCGGGCCTCGACTAGCGAAGGAGCCTGCCTCCTCTTGAGTGTGGGCTGCTGGCTGTAAGAGCGTCGCGTCCAGTTTCCTCCCCCCCCCCCGGCCCCCGGGTGGCCCATTTTATCTCTGGAAAGATGACACCCAGACAACCACTAAATAATGAGGAAGGAGGAGCATGAGGATGAGAAGGAGGAAGAAGAGGAGAAGCCAGTATAGAGAAGCGTACTTGGACTCTAATTGTAAGTCGTCACCTTGCTGTCAGGTGGGTTTGTTCTGGTTCTGCCCCTGCTGCTTTGCGCTCCCCCCTCCCAGGCCTTCTTCCATCCCGCTGGCGATCCTTCCGGCACTACCTACCAATCCTGACCTCACCTTGCAGAGGGACGCACACAGACGACAAACACATGGGCCACCCCTCTCCCTGTTCCTCTATTGTGACTCAACCTTTCCCTTTCTATCCACACAAAGACGATGATGAAGACGGAACGTTTTCCACCACCACCACCATTATCATTCTCAGTTCTCACTCCCCTCAAGGACGAGGTCATTGGCCAAGCCCAGCATGTGTTGCGCACTCATGAGCCATAGGTGACGGGTCCTCTCTTTGATGTGTCATGTCTGGCCGCTTCGGGCGAGGTGCAGGGACACATGTAGAAAAGAATAGCTTGTACAAGCAGCAGGAAGTGTATTCCCATGGTTACTTTCCAAAAGGGACGGACGGCCTGCTTGTACCTATGTACTGTACTAAGGTGGTCATCTACCCGGGGTGCCGCGGGGCTGCATGGCTGCGTGGAGGCCCCTGATCGTGTGATCTCCGTCTGGATGGATGGATGTAAATATATTATGTGGGGGAGGGGTTGTTTCTTTTCTTCTTTTGGGTTGTCTTTTGTATCCCTGGTGAGCGCGCACAGGTGATTGGATATTCACTGCTGTGCCCGCACTTTCAAAATGATGATGGGCCACGTGCTCTCTGTAATTACCATAATAGTATCAAATCATGGTCTTCTCACCTGATGTTGACAGTAGACTTGGCTCAAGTTTCTTTTAACTTCCTTTCAGTCTCGTCAAACGTGGTTTGGTGCCAGTGAGTATGTATGGTCTGGATTGAGATCTTATGTATGTCTGGCCTGATTTCCTGCTGGAGTAAGAGGAGGACCATGGCAGAAAGGCAGTTTACCTTGACTGTCGTGAGAGAGAGAGAGAGAGAGAGAGACGCACACCAGACACGTCTACCACCACATCGATCTCACCAACGCCATCTCCCTGCCAAATGGACACCACACACCATCCTCCATCAACCTGAGAGCCCTTCCTCCCCAGTGAAAGCAACCTTTCTCTCCCAAACCCACCAACCCCTCTCATACCTCCAAAGCCCAAACCCCTCCGCCCGCCCAACATCATCCCCCTTCCACCCCCTCCTCACCTCCCCCAACGCCCGTTCCACCTCGTCCTCGTCCTCGACCTTATTCATGATCGTATAATGGCCCCTCCACCCCTCCGCAGCATCCTGCACGCTCAACCACCCTCCCTCCGCCCTCCATTCCCTCTGCAGCAGGCCATGAACCTCGCCCGCCTTCCGCCTTCCCTCGCCAGCAAGCCCGATCGCGATCCCCTTGCGCAGACGAAAGGGAGCCGTGGCGCAGATCTCGAACGGCGTCGTCTGCGCCGCGACGCGCTCCAGGGCCGGGAGGACGGACGAGGCCAGCTTGTGCGACGGCAGGGCGTGGAAGAGGGTGATGTGGGCGCTGAGCTTGTTGAGGCGGGGAGGGAAGTATTGCTTGCGGAGGGCGGTCATGCGGGCGTGGTGGGGCTGGTCGGTCAGGAGGGTGAGGACGTAGACTTGGTTGTCTTCTTTGCTGGAGGGGTGGGAACGTGGTGGTTGCTGAGGTCGTTGGTCCTGGTGGTGTGGATGGCGTCGGGAGGGGGACCGTGGTCGTCTTCTCGCGGGGCTGGTCTGAGACTGGACAGCTGCTGTAGCTGGAGGAGGATGAGGATGAGGACGAGGACGAGACGAAGAAGAGTGCAGTGCGGACACGGCTGCCCAGGTCGGTGCTGGTGCTGCTGCTGCTGCTGCTGGTCTGGTTACTTTTTCCGTGCTGTCCATGACGATGAGGCGTGAGGCTGCCGTGAGTCTACTGCTGTAATGAAAACGGCTCATGAGATTTCACAGAGGACTGGAAGAAAGAGACAATTTCCTGTTCGTTTCTTTCTTCTCTTATCAAAATAGGACTGACAAAAAAGGAACGTTTGATAATTGGTTATACTGAGTGAGCGAGCGAGCGAATGAGTGGTGACGTACACGAACCGCTAAGGGCACAATTTTGGCGCTTCCGATGCAAGAGTCCACACAGTCAAACATGCTAAGATGAACGAAGTATGCCATGTTTCGCATCCTACCATTGCGCCTTGAGAGACAAGAAATTCGGTACACGAGGACTTCCTTCCTTCCCCTTCCCCTCCTCCTTCTGCTATGAAGACGGAGAAAAAAGAAAGGTTGGGCGTTGGCTCTATCTCATGAGAAAATACTCCCAATCAAATTCCTTGCAACACTGCGCCAGCTATCCTCCCAAGCGACGCCGACAGACGAGGACGACCTGCCGTTCCTCTACTGTGCCTTGGCGGCGTGATGGTGGTCCTGCTTCCCATCGGGCCTCTTCTTCTCCCCGCCATGGTGCTTTTGTCCCCTCTTGCTCACCGCGGTGTTGGTCTCCCCATCAAGATCCAGAGGCCCGTCGTAGATCTCAGGCCCGACACCCAGGAAGCACCGCCTGGGCAGCTCCTCACCCCTGCGCGCAATGGTGTCACAATCCTTCAGCAAGCCCATCGATATGCTTGACGAGACGCTCCTCTTAGCCGTGTCGGTGGTGGAGGACAAGGGCGTGGTCTTGCCTTCCTCTTCTGTCAGCCCGGGGGGAGCCACCTCAGGACCGGGGCCAAGAAAGCACCGCTTTGGAAGCTCCTCGCCGCGGCGGAGGATGGTGTCACAGTCATACAGGAGGCTTGCCAGGCCAGAGGACACGCTCCTCTTGGCGGTCTGGACCGCGTCTGGGACGTTGCCCAAGAGCGTCGTGTAGTCAGGATACTCGGGAGGGCCGTTCCAGTTTTCGAGAGACTTATCGAAGCATCGCTTAGGCAGCGCCTCACCCCTGCGATCGATTGCCATGCACTCGTTCAAAAGCGACGAGATGCCTGATGCTGCGGTCCTCTTGGCCGTGTCGGTGACGGTGGTCTTGTCCATCAGAGGGAACACGACGGGGCCGTGACCGCCGTACAAGCAGCGCTTGGGGAGCTCCTCGCCCCTGCGTGCGATGGCGTCACACTCGAAGAAGGGCGGCAGGCCCGACGACCGGGGGATCTTGTCGACCGTGGCCGAGCCGCCATGGTAGGTGTTGACCACGCCTCCAGAGGCGGGCGAGATGTTGATGCCGGGGAAGTCGAGGCTGCGTGTCTTGCGCGCGGGGTGCTGCTGCTGCTGCTGCTGCTGGAGGTCCCTGCCCAGGTCCATCACCGGGGAGCAGAACGTTATGTTGTTGCGGGACTGGCACGAGGTCTCGGGCCAGGCGCACTCGCCGAGAATGGTCTCCTCAGAATCAACCCTGCGGTAGACGCACCGCTTGTTGTTGAGCTCGCCCCTCTTATTCTTACAGGGCTCGTCGGGCTTGCACTCAAGGTCCTCTTGGTTCAACCCCTCCAGGGGCAGCGGGCACAAGGACTCAAATTCGGTGCCGTCCTCCCTCTTCATGACGCAGCGCTTGGCCAGGTCGATGTCACAAGCCACTTGCCCTTCGCAACTGACCGGGCAGATGCCGGTGAAGTCGATACCATCCTGGCGCCGGTAGACGCAGCGTTTGGTTGCGGACGAAGAGGATGCGGTCGAGTCAATGGCGGAGTCGTCCATGGGGATTCCGATTCTCGTAGGGATCGTCTCCACGGGACAGCCCTTCATCTTGAGACCTCGGCGAGCGATGAGAGGACATGCACGGAGCGGGTCGTCCGTCATGTTGAGGCCCTTGAGGATGTTTTGGATGTCAAGGTCCGACGAGGCGGTGGATGCAGGTGCCGCCAGAGTGCCGTGGAGCTGCAGCAGGGCAGCGCTGACCACGACTTGGAAACGCATGCTGGGCAGTGGGGAAAGGAAGAAAGAGCTAGGAAAGACAGAGAAGAGGTTGACGCTGACCGGCAGTGTCCCAAAGAATGTCGATTAGTAAAAACAAAAAACAAACAAAGTCAAATGAAGCCTGCTTCACAAAGTTGAGTTGCTACCGGAGCAACTAAAGAGGGAATGTGCTGGACGAGCGAGTGCTGGTTGAGCAAGAGTCCATTTCAGCTCTCTAGACTGCCGGGCCAAGACCATTATATACTAGTAGAGGAGTCTTCTCGTCTTCTTTCAGGACTGGCGAGGGAGGCTGGTTGAGCCGCGAAGTCTCGAGTCTGCTCTGCTTTGCTCTGCCCTGTCATTGTTGCGAAGAAAACGCCAAAAGGGTCTCCTCTCTCACCTGGTGCAGTCAGCATCCCGCGACGCATGAAAGTAAAAGCTTGGTCGTTTTAGAGGGCTTACCAAAGAGGCCGTTGTCTGTGGCCGCAGAAATTCTTGGAATCAGTCGTGTCTGCGCAGGTTTCCTTCTCCCGAGATGGTTTAGACGAGGCCCGGACCAGGCCCGACCAGATCAGTCAGCCGGTCTGACTGACCACAATCTTGTCGATCCATCCTGACGAGAGTTGATCGGTCGAGAGAGAAACCGAAAGAGAGACATAGTGGTCTTTTCCGCTTTCTTCTTCTCCATCAATACTGTCGATTTCCCAGGCTCGCTCGTGGCTGAGTGCCACGTGTTGAAATGTCTATATCGAGCACACATGGTGGCGATGATGCTGAGGAGAAGAAGGGAATCTACACGTCTCTGCTGCATATGCTATAGGGGTGATGTCAGCACACACACACAGGCATGAATAGAGACAGGATGGGTATGTTGTCAGCTGAGCCCTGCCACAGCAATCCCATAAGTCCATACCCCAGCCCGCATCGTGTTTGTTTCGCTGCATTTCCAGTACGGACATGTGGTCAAGTGCCGGCCGGGCTGCTGTCTGAACGGATCAAGATCATCTCGCTTTTTGTCTAGACATGGTAATTACGAGCTGCTCGCTTGGGGACATGCAAGGTTTCTGTTGATTCCAAGCCGGGCGCCGTTGTCAGCAACCTTAAAGCCGGGCAAGGCTGTGTGTGTGTATGTGTGTGCAACGCCCCACTGAAAAGGGCCGCAGGATCGGGTCCGAACGGGCCGCTTTGTTTAAGTTCAAACAAGACCGCAACAGGCAGGGAAAGCAGGGTATTAGGCCTTCTTAAAATAAATTTTAGAGACGACGGATGACCTTGCATGTGCTATGCGCGTATGTGTGTATTTGTTTGTGTGTGTGCGCGTGTGTGTGTGTCCAGCCTGTTTCTGGCCTCGGCTTCCGGGCCTTGTTTCTAGGCTGCACTCCAAAGGTTCAGTCTCAGTTCTGCATATTCTGCCTGGGGTCAATGACATACACGCCGTAGATCTGAGTGGTATCCTTTGCCCCAGCCACGTCCAGTGGGATTCGCAAGGCCTTGTGAGAATGGGCGTGGCCGGTGGGTGGTGAAACTGTTCCTTCTCTCCATCCATCCATCGGTAGATGCACCTGCGCTATTCGCAGACATACACACCCTATCGCAATGCTAATAACTCATGCCGCTTGCTATTGACTCCTCCCCATCGATAGACACCCTGAAACAGCGTGTGGATTTACTTTCAAAATAGCAATAGGCTCTGGTGCCTTCTCCTTGTGCCCTCACGCTGTTCTGACGCGGTGGTCGACATCCTTGACCGAATTCACATATCCATCCAAAGCACCAAGGGAGATGCTTGTCGGATGTCCACACTAAGAAGAGCAGAGTGCTCGTGCCGTGGATTGCGTGCGATCGTCTAGGAGATCCTGCAAGCCGTGTGCCCAAAATGTCGGTGATGTTGCAGGCACCTCACCGAGGACTTTTCATGCTTCTGTCTGTTTTTTTTTGATAGAGGGCGAGGACGTGTAAGATGCATGTATGGCTCTGATCTCGAATCACAACCTGGCCTCTGAAGCTGAAGCTGAAGAACTGTATCATGTTGCATGTGTCAGATCGAAGAAGGCTTCCTTGTCTCGATCACTCATCAAACAGATACCTCAACGGCGTCCAAAACCAGGAGGCGCCTGGCCAGGAGGCGCACCGCCGAAACCGGCAGGTGGTGGTACGAAGCCAGGCGGAGGAGGACCCATGCCAAAACCGGGAGGAGGAGGTCCCGGAGGGGCGCCGCGACCTAGACCTGGACCTCCCGGGTGGAAGTTGCTAACCGAGCCGCTGAAACCAATACTGGACGCCGGCGGTCGAGCTGGCAGCCCCAGTGCTGCAGGTGGGAGATGGCCGCCACCACGGCCGAAGCCTGGAGGTGGCATAGGCGGACCGACATGCCCTGGATCGAATCGTGGAGGAGGCATGCCGAGGCCACCTGCAGCGGCTGCTGCCGGCATAATGGGTGGTGCAAACCCGGCCGGCATGCCAACGGGTGGCATGCCCGTGGCAGGAGATGAGCTGGGCGGGGGCAGGGAGGACATGTCGCCGCCGCCACCATAGGGACCAACTGGGGTGGGAGGAGCTGCACCGTTCGTTGCAGGTGTCGCTGAGGAGCCAGCGGACATGAGAAATGCGGGTGGCAGCGGTTGTTGCTCCGGCACGACGTTGTGCTTCTTCCCCTCCGCGGCCAGCTTCCTCTCCGCCTCGTCACCGTGCCTCTCGCCCTTGCCATCCTTCTTGTAGGCATACTCGACAGTAATCTGCTTGCTCAGCACATACTGCCCGTTCATCGTATCCCTCGCGGCATCAGAGGCCTCGAACGAGTCGTACGACACGAAACCGTACCCCTTGGAGACATTGTTCTGATCACGAATGACGGTCGGGGGCGACACCAGCGTTCCGAACTGCGAAAAGGTATCAAACAGAATCTTCTCGTCCACCTGCTGGTCCAGGTTGTTGATGAACAGCTCGGCGCCGATATCAGTAGGCTTCTGCTTGTCTGCGCTGGCCTTGTTCACGCGGATCGGCTTCTGGTGCAGGCGAATGCCGTTCAGGACTTTGGAAGCATAGTCGGCGCTCTCGGGGGTATCGAACTCGATGAACCCATAACCCTGGTGTGTCCGCGACACACGATCCATGGGCATGTGAACATTGTAAACTGGGCCCATCTGGGTCATGAGCTCCCAGAGGTTGGCCTCGCTGACGCGCTCGTCGAGATTGCCGACGTAGACGGTCGCGTCCTTGTTCTGCTCCCTGCATTTTTGGTTCATGACCCGTCAGTATTGAAGCTCCTGAAAAACGACAAGACCAAAGAAACAGGAATGGTAACTTACCAGTGCTTGGCCATGGTTGCGACCGTGGTTGTGTCGAGACGGGGCGTCTCTTTCGAACCGGCTTGCTGTGCTCCTACCAAGAGAGTTACTTTGATATGCTGCGGCCTGCAGCCTGAGCTTACATACAGCCTGTACCTGTAAGAAATTCCTTGTCACGTTTGCCAGCTTAGTCATCAGAATAGGTGTGAGCCAGGAGGGGCCCCTGCACCTAAAGTGGGCCCCTAGCTCCCCAAGGGTTGGGGCTCTGAAATTCAATCCCAGCTTTGTCGCCATCTGAGAATTCCATCAAAGCAACAGTCGTCGAGTTCTCACCACCCACTCTGTCAACAACCACAACCACACCACAGCACCTCCATCTATCGACGACGACATCAACAGCTCATCGAGATCATCAATATAGTTCAAGATGTTTGCCCTTTCTGAGGAGTCCAAGGTATGCCTCGACAGTGATGAGGATGACAACACCAAGAGAAAGTGATCACTGACTGGGCTTGCAACAGGAGCGCATTGGCAAGATCATTGAGGTTACTCGCGTTGCTATTCACTAGTAAGTCCCTGAAGAGGGTAAAATCAACAGCAGCAGCAGATTGGAATCCTTCAATTCTGACATGATCACTGCAGTGGCTATCTGCCTATGATTCTCTATCTCGGTATGGTGACTTCAAGACCTTGTGCTGTGGTAGCAGGCACATAACATGAATGGATTCTCTAACACTAGAACTAGGCTACACTCGTAGTGAGCCTCGGCCATCTCTGCACCGGTTTGGATCCCTCCCTATATGCATGCCTAGAAATTTTGAAATCATTGTCTGACCTTGTCCTTAGTCTGCTGTCGCCACTCTCCTAGATGTGAAGCAAGGTACCAGGCACCGATGTAGATGGGACCGACAAACTTCTACAGCATCCATCACCATCACCGTCATCATATCAGAGTGAAATTTGATGGATTATTTTGGCTATTTTTGATGTGGCCAGATGCCACAGCATCTCCACAGCATGGAAAGGCGTCGTTGGGTTGGAGGCTACCAACATGGTTTGCAGCCTGGCCAATCCTCGTCCTTGTCAACAACAAGAGAGGAAGTGCCTGCTGATTGTACATTATTCTACTGCGTGGATTACGGTCGGACAGTCCTAAACAATACGATACCAAATCTCCCCCCAGCCGTGGATCCGTTCACGTGCACCCCTGGCCGTTCCTCTTCCACCCTAGCGACTGACTGACCATCATTGTGTGTGGCCTGTCTCTCTACAACTCCCAGAGCTCACTGCAGAATAGCAGAGAATATTCGTGCCTAATCTTTCTTCAGGCGCACGTGGATTCAATTCTCGTCGCGTTCCCGGACATCATAATATCGCAACCGCGCTGAGCCCGCAGCGGAGGAAGCGGATACCATACGCGCTTATCGGCCGAAAATTTTCGATAGGCCATTCCATACGTCAGTCACATTTCTAGGCCTTTTACCTCCGATTCTCGAAGCCTTTCACCGGTTGCTCAGCCTCGGTCAGACCTACTCCCCTCTTATTACCAACAACTTCTCCTCTCAGAGTCTTTTCTTACTATGGGCATTCTCACATTCATCCATACGATGCGACTTTGACCAAAGCTCTGTCACCATGAAGGAGGGACGGAATCCGGAGCAGGGCGCGTTCCTTGCTGTCGAGGCCATCGCAGGTTTCAGTTCTGGCGTGCTGCAGACTTTCGTTGGTCACCCATTTGACGTCGTCAAGACACGCTTGCAAAGTTAGTGTATTTTCCCTTCATCATGTTGTGCGACGACGGCGTGGAACGTTTTGGCTGACAATAAGATTCTACAGTACATGAGCGCAAGGCCGGTCACGAGGAGCCCCTCACCAGCAAGGCTGCCATCAAACAGCTACAACAGTCCGAACGCCCTTTTGCCGCCTTCTATCGCGCCATCACCCCTAACATCATCGGCAACTCGATCAGTTGGGCTGCGTTCTTCGCGCTCAAGGCGTACACGGAGAGGTCCATCATCTCTGCCAGAGCCCACTTCTCCTCGTCGTCATCCGACGACGCCTCTACCAGCAAGTACAAACTTGCTTGGTACGATCACGGCTTGGCCTCGATCATTGCCGGATTCGGAACCCAGGCCGTCACCAATCCCATTTGGGTGGTCAAGACGCGTATGCTGGCAGCTGACCCGTCCGTCTCCAAGGGATACCGAACCACCTGGAACACCATCTCAACGATCCGCAAGGAGGGATACAAGGTGTTCTACAGCGGCTTCTGGATCAGTACGACCGGTGTGCTGCAAGGCGGCATCCAGTTCGCCATCTACGACGAGCTGAAGAAGGTTTACCGCAACGGCGCCTTCGGCCCTGTCCACGCAAAGCAAGACGGCGGACGGGATATCGGCATCCCTATGGGTTGGACAGTGGCCTTCTCCGTGGCGGCAAAGGTCGCCTCGGTCACCGCTGTCTACCCGTACCAAGTCATACGGAGCCGGCTTCAAGTCGATGATGCCGAGAGAAAGTTCGGCAAGGGCGTCAAGGGCGTGTCGGTCCAGCTGTACAAGGAGGCTGGCCTGAGAGGCTTCTGGAAAGGTCTTGTGCCTGCTGTGGGTAGAACCTTACCAGCGACGTGCGTGACCTTCCTGGTCTACGAGTGGCTCAAACCACACTTGAGCCAGCGCTTTGACGCCGGCGGCGGCGGGCGCCGGGAGCCCTGACGGCTCCTGGGGCCTGGGTGAAAAACGTTCGGGGGCTTGATATGGCAGTCCCGTCGCATCTGGGGATGGGACTCCCCGTCCCCTCCCCATTTGCATAAAAATGATACCCCATGCTTGTATAATTAGAGACGATTTCAGCTCGCAAGAGCCGGGGAGACAATGATCTCTCTCATCACATTTGAACAATATATTTATTTGCATTACGGGCATTCTCACATTGTTTTGGTTGGTCTGTCTTTCAGGGGACCCCTATGCTGCTGTCAAAGCTTTTTCCAACCACCACAGTCATGGACCTCTCAAAAGGTGCAAATCTCCATGATCACTAGCATGTCTGTTGTCTTTAACAACATTGTCAGTTAACACATAGGCTTTGATCCTCTGCCCAGTGCAGTGCTTTCCGTATTGTCACTGTCATCTCATGAGTGCCAGAGTTCTGATCTGTGAAAGAAACTTTCACAACTTCACCGAACCTCTTCTGCCCTCGGATGCACGAGAGCTGTGAGCACTTCCCGCATTCCCGGGCTCGTTTCATTTGGTTTTGGACACAGTAGGCTTCTACAGTGTTCCTCTGTTCAAATGTTTGTCACCCTATACAACACAAGCTCTCGGAACTTGGCCTTGTTAACTCTTTTCTACTCTCGGGAAAAGTTTCTGACTAAACACCTGAGATTACTTCATGTAAGATCCTAACCAAAGCTTGAGATGACAATCATGTGTAAACAAAGGCCTCTTTGCGAGCCAGGCAGGACTATCACGCTGGAGTCGCAGCTACTGCAGAGAACTTGGGGGCTGCCTGTTAAAGAAGTTCAGGCACAACCATCTGCTCCTGCATTGCGATCTTGCAGGCCAGTTACTCCACCGTCATGAACAGCTTTGCTCACCGCAACTGTGTGCTGACTTTTTCAGCAGCATGTCTGCATGGACTATGTTCTTTTTTAAATACATCACTGGCCTTCATCGAATCCTTGCGTTGAAAAGATGAGGGTGTAACCACCTCTGACAGCTCTTTGTGGGCTCTCAGGTGTTTTTTCCCAAGTGATGGCCTTCAAAGGGTTGCCTTTGGTGCACCAAGACCAAATCGTCAGGTAAACTGCTGTATGTTCTGTTAGCAGCATCCTTTTTGGAGATACTGTTGAGAAGCTATAACAGAATATATCTTGAGATGATGCAAGGCTGGATGATGCCTGACCACCAGACCTACGAGAGCAAGACTGAGGACGAGGACGAGACTGAGTATGACGACAGTAGGTATTCCCACCTTCTCTGACCTCGGAAATCCCTCTGCTAGTAGAATCGATACTGCAACAGACACTACTTAAGTCGGCGAGCGATCAATCCCTGGCTTCTCACAGAAGCAAGTCATCACCGTCTCATCGACTAGCGCCACTGATCAGAACATTGAGAATGATCAGCAGCAGCAGCCTAGCCAGGGACCATAATTACGCTCGTGGAGAGTGTCGGAGGGTCGAGGGATATCTTTTTACAGGTATCGAGATGTAGCGCTGTGGACAGAGGCAGCGAGGCTGGGAGACCAGAGGTGGAGTGGGCAGCCTTGAGCAGTTTTCCTTCTCCCTTATTTCGTGTATTGTGCACTGCGTCAGACTTTCCTTTTGAACACTGTCTCGTAATTGGTCTGACTGTGCATGGCTCTACTCGAGTCCTTCATCATGCGGCATACTAGATAGAAAGAAGCAAGATCGTCTGAATGTTTTAGGTAACCGTCGACACAAAAAAAACCTGAGGGAAGGCAAAATTTCGGCTGCCTTGGACAGCTTCGACAAGGCACAACTGCTTCCATGTAGCCACTTACAAATAACGAGTATAATTAGTTCAACGCGAGTGCGCAGGGCTTCATGACCTGAGCAATGAGGGTGATCAATTTGCATCGGCCATACATGAATGGCAAGGGGTTCGTCCGTCAACTTGCCAACCCTGTTTTCCTCCAAGATCCCGAGGTCATGAAGGGGGCGTTGTCCTTGCTGTTACACTCCACACACCGATCAAACTCGCCACGTATTGTCCCAACCAGCCTCTCCCCACCCTTCCCCCCACCCCCTCCAAGAAAACGAATCTTGATAATGAGGATAGGAGAACGCATGATCACGCATTGCCTCCTGGCAAGGCTTTACATGTGACAAAAGCATGGTCCTCTTGAACACTTCATGGGACGATAAGAACGAGAAGAAAAGAAGAGGGGAAAAACGAAGATGGCCTGTTCTCATTCGTGCAGACTCTAACATCTGAACTTGGGATGACCAGTAAGAAGCATTGACGGTTAGCAGATCAGCACCTATTATCAGAACAAGCAAACTGCTCAGTTGGGGTAGCACACTGTCTACGATAGATCCGCGGACACGGAACGAGAAGGAAAAGCTCGTTCTAGCCATTAACCTGGCTAATAAGGCCATGAAGAAAAAGGAATCCTTAGAGGCTATTCAATGAATCTACAGACAATTGAAAACTATACCTTGAAGAGTGCAACGAACTCTCGAACATGTATTTTGCAGGGTTTAGAGATTATGAAAATGGTGATCGCCGTTTGAGAGCCCCCAAGGCTACTTAATTCAGCCTGTAGCCCTTTCCTCTCCCTCTTCTGGAACTGAACGACATTGATCAAGGATGAAAGCTCTTGTTCTTTTCTTTCAAGCCAGGTAGATGTGAATAGCAATTCAAGTGATAACTAGAGGATCCAGCAATTTGTTGCCCTGCTACTTGAGCATGTTGTCCTATCTTGCAAGTTGAGAGCTGTACCTATCTCAAAGTTTGCCTTCTCGAGAAGAAAGAATGCGGTAGAAACACCATTTCCTGAATAACACGGCATTACAACAATGACGATGACGATGTCAAGGGCGTATGGGATAGACAAAGACCTCGAAAGCAGGCTGAGGTCTCATGTGCTGTAGTTTTCTTAACAATACCACATGACAAGTCAATCTCACCTATATCCCATGACTATACGCAACTCAAGCTGGAGGCCGCCACACTGACACCTGTTGAAGTCAATGCAACGCAACCACAGCGACCAGTCAAGCCTCCCCCCCTTTTCCCATTTCTCCTCGTCCGTTCTCTCTCTCTCTCTCTAACCACGGTGCCGTATCATCAAGTGTCCATAATCAAAGGAAGGAGAGGAACGTAATTGCTACGAGAGTCAAATGCATCATAGCACCAGGGTTTATCTGCACACATGACCTCGAGAGGAGTGTTTCAGGGTCCTTCACTCACTCACACCGAGCCAGGGGGGGGGAGGGGTGCAGGCGGCCGAGCAGGTATTCTCAGCCTCAAGATCGACATGTGAACGGCCTCAGAGAGTTCAGCCTGTCACTTATGTTTCTCTCAGCCTTGGACAGTGGGAGGCATGCTGCTGCTGCTGCTGCTGCTGCTGATGATGGAGGAGGATGCAACGTTTCTTTGCATCTGAGTCTTATGATGTGGCCCACACAAGGCGGCCACCACCATCAAATAAGAACAACAAGAAAATGGAATCGAAAAACAGGGCAGCAAATCAAGTCATCATGCTGATGATGCTGTGTTCTACTAAAATCTTCAGTGGGCAAAGACATCGAATCCCGTCCACTCGGAGGATACAAACCCATTCCATGCCTTGACCCCTCCTCAGACACTTCAAGCCATAGTAATAGCGAGTATTTGAATAAAGGAGTAATTGCAAATTACGCACGATGCCGTGATTGAGGCGTCTGTCGTGTGACTACATCCGACGCGGCAAGTCTTCCAAATAATCTCTTCTTTCCCTTCCCTTCTCTCTCTCTTGTCATTGGGAGCACAACAGATCATGGAAAAGCGCCGCACCCAGGTGAAAAGCAGAAAGGTGACGAGAGGGCCTTCATCTCATCAAACTGAGACCCTTTCTCTCTCCATCTTTTCTCGCCCAAGCCAGCCGGTACGCCTCGGGTTCCTGGATTAAGCATCGCCCATCTTAAACATGACGTGATAATCATCCTTTGAGGGCTAATCGAAAGGAGATAGTGGGGAAAGAGGAGGGGGGGCGGACACAATGATGAGAGACATTGCTGCTTAGAGCTGGGGACAAAGAGAGAAAAACGCCGGCACCGGAGAGAGAGAGAGAGAGAGAGAGAGAGAGCGTGTGTGTGTGTGTGTTTGGCCAAGAAAATGACAGATTTGGGCAATGACCTCGTTGGTGATAGCATAATAGCGCCACACCTATAGTACCACGACCTATAGTCTCCCCTATCCAAAACGTGACCTATCCCAGAGGAAAACAGTGTCAGCGGGTGGCCCGCACGGGAATCTAGCTCGAAGGAAGTAGATGAAGACCTGCGAATCCATCAAGCCTCGTTCCCAGCGGCGCGGTACGCCCTTGGGCGCCTCAAAGACAGACACGCGCCATTCCTACGGTAATAGTGGCAAGGAGAGGGGGGGGGGGGAGAATGGCGTGTGCGCGTGTGAGCGGGTGAGTGGCTCACAAGGTCGTCCGTCGCTGTGTCACCCACATCCTGGGCGAGAAGAGAACGACGATAGCCGTGCCCACACGTACCGTCATCTCGCTCCTCCCCCGGCCCTCCTTTCGCCTGTCATTTGGCGTCTCGGTGAGGAACGCCCCCCTGCGCCCTTAAGCAGCTTAGACGGAACCGACGGCTTGGGAGCGCAGGATCTTGTCATCATGGTGTGGTGGCGGCCCCTTGTGTGTGGCGCATAGGAATGGTCTGATCGTGGCTTCGATCAGCGCGCCTCGGGACATGAAACCGTCCCTGATGGACGTCACCTGACAGTCTTAGACTGTGATTTGGCCCGAAATACGGACCTCAATCAAAGAGAGAGAAGGGGAGAGAAAGAGGAAGAGGGGGGGGGGTAGGTGTTCGACGGGCGTCTCGAACTGAGAAAGATGGGGGCCGGCCAAGAAAGCCAAGAAAGGCAGACATTTTGCCCATTGAGGGAATCAGCTCATGCTCATTGACGCAGGCTGTTGTTGTTGTTGGGGGGGGGGGGCGCATGAGATGGAGTAAATGAGGGTCGGGCTCTAGGGGCGGTGGTATTGCAGATACGCCAAGGATAACCAGTTAAATGATACGGGTCTAGAACCTTTGTTGAGACAATCAAGGTCGAATATCTTACCTCGCCAGTTGCGGTTATACTGCGTAAATGACCTTGTCATTGTCTTTGTTGTCCGCGTCGCACACCACTTCCGCCACCATCACCTCTCTTTCTGCATTTTCCTTGTCGACAAGGATGGCTCATCGTCATCATTCTGCAGTCATAAATGAGATATCGCCAGCATCAAGGGTAAGATATGGGGAAAGGGGAGGGGAGAGAGGGCGCGCCATCTCATATGGGCCACGAATGTAACTCCATCAAAACGATAAACAATTCACCAAACCAAAAAAAAAAAAAAAAAAAAGAAGAGGCGGTCGCCGACCGCCACTGTTGACATAGCAGCCATGCTTCTGCCGCGGCGACCTTCCAGAAGCCTCATTGCAACCCTCCACGTGCAGTGTCACTGCTGCTTCTTCGCTCCACGACAAGCGCCAGACGTCCCTGTCGCGCGCCGCTCTTTTTCTCTCTCTCCGCGTATATGCACCGTGTTGCGTGACACACATCCATCATACGCCCGTTGCGGCGAAGCCCTCGCCTGCAATGTCTCTTTTTCTGGGCTGCTGCGAACGTCTGTTCCCCCCGAGAAAAGGCTGCCAAGTGTCTGAGACCATCATCGCACGACCTCATGTTGTGTTCCAGATAGGGCGGAGCCTTGTGCAGCCGTCTATTCTCTCCTTTCTGGCCATCCGCCCTTCCAAGTGATCAACATCGTACCCGACAAATGTTCCGAGCTTTGGACGAGCCACGCAGCCCTGGGTGGGATCTCGATAATCATCAAAATCTGGAATATCAAGAGGCTCGGTGACGCAAAAGTTGACATGTCAATTGCCGATGGATTTCGGTAAGCCAGGGGGACAAGGGGTTCCCTTCCACGCGAGAAGCAATTGTCCCGGTCCAGACCTCTTCTCCCATATGTGCGTAACTTTACCTAATGCACGAATTCTCATCGTCTCTGCAGGTCGCGACCCACCAGGCCAGAGCGGTCAACTTGTTGCTCTGCCTATGTGCGCGCGTGTGTCTGGAGATGAACGTCGTGATGAAAGCGTCTTCCCGCCCTCTACCCCAGCCCTCTCCTCCCTCTTAAGCACCCCTAGTGGCTGGGGGACGAAAATGAAGGAGAAGGGGGGCGGGGGAGGGGAACCTGTTCAACAGGCTATGCTAATAATAGCAGGCAAACGAGGAGTAGTTAGCAAGGAGAAGAAGAACGAGGATGTCTCCCGCGTCGCCGACTAACTAAACCATATTCTCGCTCGCGCGTGCACCGGGCATCTCCCCGAGCCGCCCGGGGCGGAAGTAGCCGCGAATTTACCAGGTTACACGCAGTTCAGCTGACAGAAAAGCGTGGCTTTGCTAATATCGTTTACCACCACTACCAAGCACCAAAAACATCAATATCAACAACACCGTGCAGGCGACCTCCGCTTCTGTATTCCTGCCCGCTCCAGAGGGGACCAGGACTGGATCCAGGATGGAGAGAGTGTGTCTTGGGGGGGGGCACTGCGATCCGCAGGAAACATCTGGAGAGGTGTATATCTTGTAGAAGGGTGGTAATCGCGACAATGCTGATTCGAGCTCATGAGGGAGGTCCCATTCTCCAGCTAGATGAGGCAATACCCGCGAGGCGCGAGATAGCGAACGTGGTGCGAGAAACTTTGAAAAGCGACAGGTCAAATCAGTCGTCATCTCTCTTGACGATTTGACGAGGCGCAGTTTGAGAATTGTGGGCTTTTCTCATCCCATCGTGACCAGATCTGCGGGTCCGCTAGCAGTGAGCTCATGGTGGTTTGGTGGGGCACCCTGGCCGAAACTTTATCTCGCCTCTGCGAGTGCCTTGCAATGTGCTACTTGTATAGCACGGCTCCATAATGGCTTGGGAGGAGAGGCATATGGCGGTAGAGGGACCGTGTGCCATCCCCATGCCTGTTTGTCGCACCCGCTGACACTTCATCTTCCGTCATCAAGTTGTCCATCTTAGAGTATGACAAGCATTGTGGTGCATATCTCGCCCACTGCACAACTGGCGGGCCTGGGCAGATCTCTTATCCCCCGACTACTCCTCCCCAAGACACTATTTTCTCTCATCTGCCATAGTAGCTGCACTGTAGTTCCCGCTTCCCGATCTCGCTAATCTCTGTATCGAGCTGCAAGGGCTCCCGCTCGCTCGCGCGCGGGGGATCCACAGACTGAGGCGTCTCTATTTTTTTTTCTTGAGACGGGACAAGCGCCGCTCACAGACGAGCCAGTCGAGAATGAATCAAAGCCGTCTTCTCGAGATGGCCCCAATTGGAGGAGGGAGGGGGGGGGAGGAGACTCCACGGCTGTGTCCAAACAAGCTCCCGATGAGGCGTACCGACGATGAGATCTCAGCAGACAAGCCCAACGCATCTTTACCCAGGACCCCCAGGAAACTCGCTGACAGCATGATCTCGAGTCTCGCGAGGGTATTACCGTAGTTGGGGGTCATCTGCGGCTGGTTGAACCAGGCTCTCGGGGCCTCGCGTAATTGTTCCGGTAACTGACAGGTCATAAACCCAGAGGAGCAGGCTTGCTCAGCTGCAGCAAGGACCTCGATCGTGCTGCGCACATCTAGCGATGAGGATCTCAGCAGTCACATGTACCACAGTACTCGGTGACCCTGCTGAAAGTTGCATTGGTGAGTCTGACAGATTACCGGCTTGTGGGTCCCGGGCCCCGAGCCATGCACAACATGTTTTTTGATCTTGATCTGGTATACAGATCCGCTTGACCCCTCCCAAGTTTCACGTCAAATGTGACAGATGGCGTGTTCATACCATCTCTGGGAACATCAAATGGGGCTGGTGGGGGAGATGGGGGGACTAAGTCTCCTCCCCCCTTCCCCAAGAACTATCCATGCTATGGGTATGGCTCTCATGATTGGGTGCTAGAGGCTTAGAGGATCGGACCACCGATCGAGGCCGATGTTTTTTACAGTAGGTGAAGCGGTGAATCAGACAATGACAAGGGTCATCGGAAGCTGCACTTGCTAGATCGTGTTCGAAGTAGTAGTGATCGTGAGCAGGGCCACGGCTCAAGACAAATATCTTGATGTGGCTGAAAAGTACTTGCGCAATTTGCTGAATCGTTACACCATAAGACCCTTGGAATAGCAAAGTCGAGACCGTCGTTGCGGGACTGAAGGCTTCTTTGCTTGTCCCGTTGCGGATGTTGGTAGCTCGGACAAGGCGAGAGTACCTGGGATGATACGTGGCCAGACATCGAATGTTGATAGTTGTATTGCAGAACCCTTTGGGGTGGGGGGTACATGACCTGATAAATCCCCCTGTAATTACGTCGTAGTTAGCACTTACGCAACCGGTTCATGCGCACATGGAGAAGCCTTTTCTGTTGTACTGTGGATGGGCTAGATGCCGATTTCAGTTATGCTCTGGTGTGAATACATACCTTTGTTTTTGTAGAGGTCAGAACAATGGCTGATGTGTGGTCTTGTGCTCGCTGATGGGGTGAAAAAAACAAATCACCGGGGCGGGGGGGATGTTGAAGAGCAGGCATGCTCGAGCGAAAGTTTACTTACACCCCACACAGATTTCGGAAGGGTTTGGAATGTTCTGAATCATCAAGGGCCCAGTCTGGAGGCCACATAATAAGAGTATTGTTCGATATGCGGCACGTATCGAGGTCAGACGATACGCATACAAGGCTGTCCTGGCCCCAGAAACAAGCTTGTATGAGAAAGCTGGTCGCAAAGTGGCTCTCACCAAAGCCCTGCAGGGCACAACGCCTAGGAGCAGCCTGTCTGTCTTGGAGAACCTGCCGAGAATTCCGAGGTCCCTCGATCCATGCTTTGAACCACGATCGACAGGCACGTGCGTCCCAGAGCAACAAGCCAATAGCAACAGCGCGTCGAATTGATGCTCGATAAGTTGTCAGTGCCTTCTTTCCATTCAAGACTCACAAAATGGTCCATCGCGATCGACTTCAGCGAGCCCATCTGCTGTGGAGGATGGTTAGACAGGATCCAAAAGACTACATAGTAGTCAAATATTTCAAGGACCCGATAAAGCGTCGCCAACAGTCGATAGAAAGGCTAGGCTCGGCTCGAATCAGTGCGCTAATGGTCTCGACAGGCTAGGACTGGTACTCTTTTGCAAAGAACCAAGGACGAAAGGCTAGCTCGATTCATCTCGTCTTGTGGGGGTTTGCCCACAACAGGCCGGAGCGAGATGGGGCTCGTTTGCAACAGGAGATATCTCTGAATCTGTCCGCAGATAGATTGAGGTTGAGCTTCATAGTCACGTAGGGCTACCAGTCGCATCAAAGGAAATATCTCTGGAGTGGCGCCACACGCAGAGGCCCTGCAAATACCCGGTATGCCGAGTGTCAAAACTGCGACCTGTGTCGTAATGACTGGGCACTGTGCCTTGTGCCTGTTTCCAGGCCGTGTGGTGAGCATGCAGGATCGAAACAATAGAGGTGGACAATACTCAGAACATGAGCCCTTGCGACCCTCTGTGCCTAGTCCCGCGGGTAACAGCAGTGTACTTCCAGATACGAGGAAGAAGTTGGACAAGAGCTGAGAAGCAATTTCTCCGTGCCGTGCAACCCTACTGTATAATGGCCAACAGGAGTGCAGCGCGGACGGACGGATGGGGACCCGGGCCCGAGACGACAAGGGAGGGTGGAGGGGGCGTATGCTTTCGGTGGCTGAGCCGAGAGAGAAAAAGCAGTTTGGCCGGTTCACGTCTCATCGTGGTGACCCAAACAAACCGCCGTTATGCTGGGACCCTAATGGAGAGGACAAGGCTGGGGATCCCGTGTTTGTCCAGGACGTTGTGGGCAGCCGGACAAGCCTGGGCTGGCCCGGCCGAGCTGATGATGCCGATAAAACTGGTGAGGCGAGCCTTTGCTGTGTCACGAAAGCGATTGTGTGTCGGAGACGGGCAAACGAGCATCCAGGCTCTGAGCCCAAGTCCGAGGGACAGTTCCACCGAGAAAAAAATGACAGGTCATACGGATCGCAGTGTGGGATCTGACCTACTGTACCGCGGAAAAGTCAGGTTCATCACCCATGTTTGGCAAGATGCGGTCAGGTCGATTAGGGCCTATGAGGACACAACCGAGGGGGGCCTTAAAAGCTTGGCTATTATCGCAGGACGTCTGTCTGGTTGTCGATACCTGTCGACTGCTGTACCCAAAATGTGTTTGGCTGCGAGTGGAGGGAAAATTAGCGGACTCCAGGGCCACGCACATGACAAGCCCGCTTGCGGCCCTGACAGCTTGACAGGTGAATATTAGGGAGTACCGCAGAGGGGTGTGTGCAGAGTGCCACTTGAGACACAACATGATTTGCTTTTGGGATGTGTGTTTGGGGGGGGGGGGAGATACTTGCATGCGCACACACATACATCACACTTTTCGTCCTTTTCCCTCCTGGAGGGGTGGGGCCCATTTGTGAATTTGTGCCGAGGAAGAAGTGCCACGCTGGCTCTCAGCAGGGTGTGCTGGAATCGCGTCTTGGAGGCATGGTGACCAGGCCGTCGAGGGACTACTATGGCACTCCTAGTAGACTATGTGTGCCGTCCCTTGCTTCGACGGCCCCCCGCAAGTAGTTAGTCGACCCCATAGTCCGACGGGGATGAGGCTGAGATCGACGGTAGACGAGGTACGGAAGAGCTGATCAAGAAGTCCTAGGCTTGCCAGTTGGGCGCCGTTAAGGTGGGGGGCTCTAAGAAATGCCAGCAGAGACATGCATCAGAGATGTGCAGGCACAAGACCAGGCACACGGGAGAGTATGGGGCTATTCAAGCCAACTCTTGACACCTGTCGTATCGCGTCTTGTCCGTGAAAAAATAATCCAGGCACGCAGGATCCGCCAGGGGCTTTCAATGTGGCTTCTCGTGAGAAGAAATCGTACAGTGCGATCGCCACGATCTGGAAAGATGACCAGGATAATACATATCGGCCATCTGAGCCGTCTCCTGTGCGATCATGCGGCCCATCGAACATGGCTTGGTTGCTTGGGTATGCGTGTATGTGGACCGGAAGAAGGGGAGGGGGAGAGGGGTGTGGGAAGGTAGGATATGGTGCACACCATGGTACAAATAGTTGTTGTAGCAGCAGCAGTAGCAGCAGTAGTAGTAGCAGTAGTAGCAGCAACAGTAATTCGTTTGCAAGGCGGCCAGGTAATGTAGTATCATATCATGAAGCTGTGGTGTATAAAATTGAGGGTGACACGCACGTACCTGACGTTGATGGAAGGGGGGTGGCTTCCCAAGTTGTCGAAGATACTCACGACGATGATAGGAGGTGTGAAGGTGGGGTTGGGTAGGAGCTATCCAGCCTGCGGTACGTACCATCCTATGTATCATGGCATGTACTGTTGTGTGTACTTTCCCAAGACCTTCGAGTACCATATACTTCAAATTCACAGGCATCATACTTGAAGGAAAACGTATCGCGATACAGCAGCGTATACAGAGAAGTACACATCGTAACAGGAACATTTCTTAGGTGATACGTATTTGGGAAGGGACAGATGGGAGTGCTTTACTAAACAGGGGGGGCGGGAACTGTGGTGCAGAGTGGGTTGAGCAGGACCCTGGCGATGGACAGCAACTTTGGGCATGGATCCCTAGTCTACGTGGAGCCGCTTGCGCACCTGTACCTTCTCTGCCTCTGCGAAGGGGCCTGCTGCTTTGTTCGTGTCGATCCCACCCGAGGACGTCGTAGCGTCAAGCTAGAGACCCTTGTCTGTCCAACGTTGGCTCTGCCACACCTCGATCTTCCAAACAACATCAACCTTCTCAACCTCACTCCATCATACAATCTCTTCGCAGAGGGCTCAAGTCGCCGGCATTCACCCAACGAGTCCTCCAATACGAGCCCCCCACAAGAGCGCAGAGCAGCGCAGGTCTAGAACAACTCGACCCTAGGCACTGGCTCGAGCAAGGTCTCTTCCACACGCCGCCTTCCCCTTGCCCCTCCCCAGCGTCTTCCCTCTGAGAAAATTCCCTTTCTATCCGCCACGGAAGAGCACCAATACTTGTGCCGACCAGAATCGCTGCGTCAATGTCTCAGGCCCTCGAGCTACTAGCACACTATCATGGAGGAATTTCGTGGCAGAGAGACGTCGACAGGACCAGAGCGACTTGGCTTCATCACTTGTCTCTCTTCGAAGGCCCATCTACCTCATCGCCGCCAGCCAACACAATCTGCTAACCTGCTCCTTCAAGCCCCGTGATTGGATAGATTTGGGACATTTTCTGGCTGTCTATCTGTGCCAAAGCGTCATCCCCATGGGTCTCAGCTTTTACTCTCATATCCTGGTTTGGGCTTCAGGCTTCTCGCACTACATATGCGGCTAGGACAGCATGATACCAGGCTCCATCAACGGAGCACTCTCCCGCGAGCTGCCTGCGCGATCCACTTCGTACCGGGTCATGGCTGCTACAGTGAGGAGAGGACATGAGCCCAGGTACATAGGTACCTCGTGAGCAGATAGACGACCAGCCGCGTGTGTATGTCTTGCTCTCGACCGGGGGGTGCGGGAGGTGGGGAGAGGGGGGGGGGCCGTGTTGAAAGAGAGGCAGGCAGTCGGGGTATAGGAACTGAGAAGGAGGGTGAGTACTATAGGAGGTCTTCACGGACCGGCTTGTTGCCCAACCTGTGACGTTCTGGTACGTACTTCAACGTTGGACCCCAGTCTGCACTCCAGGGCCAGTTGTGGAAGCACACACCATCCATTATACGTGACATCGTTCCAAAGGAGTTTGTCAATCTTTCTAACCGTCCTTGGGGGAGGGGTCTAGGATCTTGGAAATGGCATCGTTACTTTTCATCTGTCCAGGTACCCCCAATATCATCGACTATTCGTTTGTGGCTAAGAAACACGTTCCTGCTCCACTGTCCATCCGGACGCATTGATATATCACGGCTATGCCCCAGAGTTTTACCACGCCCCTCGTCGATTTCTTGTGAGATCTAAAGAGAAAATTCCCATCAAGTTCTCTTATCACTCTACTTATACATACCAGAACCCCCATCGCTACCACTTGCTTTCGCCAGGTCAGACTCAGACAAGACTTTCTTCCCTCCTCTTGCAAACACTGCCACGACAACATCACCAGACTACTCGACGTCCCAAGGCGAAACATTGTCTCAAGCCTTGCTTTCATAGATGACGCTTATGAGTCTCACGCCAGACTGCTCTCCTCCAAGCAGCACCACAATGCCGCCCTATCAACTGCAGTCCCCGGCCACCCAGCCTTGGGACCGCTGGCAGCAGCAGCAGCAGCAGTCACATCACCACCACCATCAACAACAACAACCACAACCACAACCACAACAACACCACCACCAACAACAAACCGGCCAGGAGTACTCGTTGATGAACACAATGGTTCCCTTTGACCCACGAGCAATCCCATCAACAACGGCAGCTATGCAGCGAGTAGCCATGACTTCTGCTCAGTACACTTTGCCTACCTCGTACGTCGAGGCTCCCATCACGCCGGTATCTGCCTCGCCCTACGGTGGGGGTCAGAGTCACTTTGGAGACTACCAGTCGTATAACTACCAGCCGTCTACATCTTCTGCCTTCACGCAAATGCCAGTTCGAAGTCCCATGCGCCCCACGGCTCCCCCAACACCACCCCTGGAGGAGGAGCATAATACCCACACAAACCTAAAGACCCCCCGGGGGAGCGTCTCAAGCGTAGCAAGTGTCCATTCTGCTGTCCCAACTATCAAATCTGAGGCAGCCGGTGATCATAGGGAGATCAAGACTTGCCCCAAGTATGTGAGGACCGATGGGTCACTCCAGTTTGAGTCGACGAAGCCCGTCGACGTCTTCTTGCGGGTGGCCCAGGGATTGGTGACGCGGCCAAGGCGGCGAGTGCGCGGCGCGGCAACGCCCGAGTCCATCTCCTCTCCAGTGCTACAAGAGGTAATTTCAATCAGTCGCTTCCGCGGAGCTTTTTGCGTATCAGTGCTAATGATGGGGCGTCTACTAGGCGAAAACTCTCAGGATGTTCAAGAAGTTTCAATGTGACGTTTGCCCGCAGCGATTCCAACAGAGAGCACAACTCAAGACGCACCAGCGATCACACACAGGCGAGAAACCACACGTAAGTCTCGTCTCGCAGTGTCTGACCCTGAGCATCTGTTTTCTAATACGTTGATAGAAATGCGACGAATGCGGCATGCGAGTCTCTCAGCCAGGCAATCTCAAGGTAAATCCATCGTCGTCTCAGTCGCCTGGTTCCTTAGCAGAATCTAATCGTTGTAATCTGGTAGGCACACAAAAGGAAGCATACGAAAGAGAAGCCGTACGGTTGTCCTACCTGCAACCTCAAATTCTCCTCGAATGGAGGCTTGAAGGTGCATATCAGGAACAAGCACGAATACGCACCCAAGCAGCCCTGCCCAATGGAAGATTGCAGAAAGGAGTTCAGCACTATCGGCAACATGAAGGTGAGCGAGCTATGTGCTTCAGCTACGTCTCTTGATCGCAGGATATTCTTCCATACTGACTGTTCCCCATCCGCCAGGTCCACATCGGCAAGTTCCACAGCAAGGAGCTTGACAAATACATGCATATTATGCTTGAACTCGAATCATTCGAGGGCCTCCCCGAGAGACTCCAGACGCTACTGGCAACGCTCCTCCGCATCTACAAGAATAGCAACTGCGGTATCAAGGGACGAGGTGCAGCGGCCAGGGCGGAGAGAGAAGCCAAGCTACAAAACACCAGGCGAGAAGTTGCTGTGCTGCAGGCACCCTCCATGAACCCGGCGTCGAACAACATTGCGCCGACTTATGACCACAACCAATTCCACAGCCTGCCAGGACCCTCACAGCCACTCCAGCAGCCGGCGGCCTTTCTCCCGTCATCTATAGCCCCCCATTCGCAACCCCAGCCGGTGTACCACGGGCTGCCTCAGCCTACAGCCTACGGCTTAGGCTGGCCCCAGTACCATTGATGAGTCTTCTCATCCCACTTCAGGTAACCTCCAGAGATGGAACACTTGGTGCTATATACATGGCGGAAACACAGCAACAATAATGCACCATGGTGAATATTGAGATAACAACAAGGCGAGTGTCGGTATTATAGACGCGGAGGGGTTTCGGGTACGTTACAACGAGGACAGATCCAAGAGTTTCTACTGGTACAAAAGGGAGGCGAAGCAATTTGCATAGGTCCAGCTATCAGGCCAGACTTGCGAAGAATATCTCATTCTTTTTCGTTTTTTTCCTGTCTTTTTCTCTCTTCTTTTTTCTTCTTTATTTCTTTCTTTTTTTCACTCCTGATTTCTTTTCTGTTCCCTTTGGCCCCCTTCTCATTGCTTGGATGTCAAGCAGGAAATCTCGAGCATGAATCACAAGCGCCACCCGTATTGTTCGAGCATTGCATCAACGTCCACAGCATGTACTCCCACATAAGCGATAATATTTCCCCTGCTTTCCGATTGGTTTCTGTTCACGTCTGTCACGACTTGGTTTTCCCTTTCCTTTTTCTTGGGATTTCCTGGTACTCTAATGATCATGAACCAACACACGGCTCGATTCTACCTTGGGGTGGTTATTACGGCAAAGGCGCGTGGATTCTGCAGCAGCAAATCAGGGCGTACCAGGAGCACGAAGTGCGCATATAGGCGAGACGTGGGGGTGGAAGAGCAAGGGCCAGGGTCTCCCATGAGGGGCGTGGGGGGGGGGGGGTAAAGGGTATTCCCCACTGACGAGATCTGGAACGGAGAAAAGTGTTAGTTCGGACAGTGGGATGGAAGAATGGATGGATGAATGGCTTTCAAATATTGGGGTTTGGTTTTTTTTCTTCTTATTTTGATTCTAGGTTTACGAGTCTGTTCTTGATGAGGGGAGAAGAAGGAGCCGGGGGGGGGGGAGGAGACAAAAAAAATTGGTGTGTAGCAGGTAGCAGGTAGCAGACAGACAAAGAGAATGAACCGTCTCATCCTCATCACCGTTTACCACCACCATGACCACTTCCATTACCACCACCACTGTTTCTCAAAGGATCGATCGATGCGGTATTACCAGGTTCTTGGGACGTTTTCCCCTTTATGGTTCTGGAAGCGGAGGGCGACGTAGTTTCGGCCTGACTGATCACCTGCATAAGTTGGGCACTTGTGCACCGAGGCGAGGTACGGCCTGGACCCGCGGGACATGGGGGTTAATACACCTTTCCAAACCCCTAGGAAATCCTTCGTGCGGAGGAGAGAAAGAGAGAACACACACGCACACACAAACACACACACAAACACACACACAAACACACACACACACACACATTATTATGTAGGAGTGGTGGTGGTGGTGGTGGTGGTGGCGGGGTTCTGGCCCCTTCTGGCTCTTATTTCTCACGTATGAATGTTAGTTCTGGGGGAGGGATGATAATGATAATCAAGGGGGTCTATCTCATGGGCTTTGATCGCTACCGACGGGCTGGGACTTGTGTGAACCACGGATTTTGGAGGGGAGGCCGGAAAAGAGGAGGGTTGGGGCCGGGGAGGCTTGGTTACACCCATACTTGACTCTCCTGTGAGAGAATATATTTGAAGATGAGAGGGGGCCAGGGGGGGGGCCACTCGCAGCGAGCATTGTGTGTGTGAGAGAGAGAAGATTACGGCCGAGGTGGGTGTATGTACGTACGTGTGTGTGTGCGTATGTGTATGTATGTGTGTACAATCAAATTCATTTACTCAAATTCGGTGCTTGGGAAAAGGACTGATCGATCGATCAATCAACTAATCAACCGCTCCATGCTTAGCTGAAGCGCGAGTGTTCTCTTCGTCTGGGCTTCTAGTATAGTATACCATGATTTCTCCTCCCGGCCCAAATAGAGTTTTCCCAATTGCTTACACTCCCTCTTCATTCTCAGAGTAAACTATGATGTATGTATCTCTTACACCTACCTGTCTTCCCCCCCCCCTCCCTCCTTCCTCCTGACGGAGATTAACAGCTCCTACTACTGCTGCTACTACGGGCCTATTTTATGTAGCCATCTTGGTTTCCGACAAGCAGCATATCAAGGGGGCCATGGTGCCCAATGTCACACGACCTGCGCTTTTAGATGATCCCCCACACGGCAGTGTGGCCATGCATGAGAGGGCAGAACAAACGTTGCACCATGACGTTCGTCCTGCCCGCCTACTCAAGTGCAATTTGCTCCAGTATATACCGTTTAGTACTTTAGTGTGTACTGGGGAGCGAGACATTACAGTAGAGGACTTTGGACAAGATGTCTGTCGATCTGATCAGAGTCAAAATCAGAGTGTTGACCAACGTTTTCTTTGTAAAAATCGTTAACGGGTAGCAAGAAATAAGGGGGGAAGTAAGGAGAAAAAGGAAGAGAGAAAGAAAAAAAACCCAAGGAAGAAAGACACACAGACAGACAGACAAGAAAGAAAGTGGAGAAGAAAAAAAAAAGACGAGAGAGACAGACACGGTCTGGCCCACGAAGATCGTCACGGAGGGGCGGAAGAGGGGTAGAGGCGATGTCGCGTTACTGGACATAGGTGAAAGTCCAAGAAAAAAAGAAGAAAACAAGGGTTGCGGCCGCTCCCTTTTCAAGATTGGCGAGATCCATTTGGGGGGGGGGGTTGGAGGGTTGGTGCTGGAGGAGGAGGAGAAGGTGGTGGTTGGTGGTGTGTTGAGCTGCTACCGTGCGTTACTAATTAGCTAGGCGTCGTTACAAGCCGAGTGGGAAGCGCGCGCCACTCTTCCCTGACAGAAGGAGAGAAAAGAATGGCAAGAAAAAGGAAAAATACCCTAATAGAAAAGAAATGAGGTGACGGAAGGGGCGGGGAGACTTCCCACACTCACCTCACCTTCCGCCCCCCCCCCTGCAAAGACTACATATGGCCTAGAAAAGACAAATAAATAAAATATGATAAATCAACAGGAAAAGCTCTAGACTACAAGCATAGCTTGGTAGAAGAAGTGGGGGGGGGGGGCAAGAGGAGAACGAAGAAGAAAGAGGGAAACAAATGAACATCTAATTTACTACAACAACCCAGACCATCGAATGACAGCCCTACTACCGTCTGTGGCTTGCGAGAGAGAGAAGAAGGAAGAACAAGCTGCCAGTGTCGCCCGTCAGCGCCAGGAATAAAACAATGACAATTGTCCATGGATGCGGTCTCCCGCTTGGGAACTGCAGCACTTTAGACCGTGGCAAGGACGGGAAGGAAGTAGGGGTAGGCGTAGCCTTGTTCCCGGAAATCTAAATCGGGTAACTGTTTCAATATTTCCCCCCCCCCCCCTTCCCTTCTCTCTCTTTCTTTTTTCTTCTCCTTCCTCGGTTACTGGCAGCCCCGTCGGATCGCGAGATTGAGTTTTGCGGCGCCCCTGTCATCTCTCTTTGTCCTTTTCTGTTTCTTTTCCCTTCCCTCCTGCAGTAGTAGGAGAGCTACTGTAGAGAGAAGTATACTATAGAGCGCGGGTAGTATACATAGTACATACATATTAGTCTGTACCATGCACGTAGTTGACAAGGAAAGAAGGCACTGAGCAGGGGTCTTTGGCTGGGGTCCCGGGGGGGGGGGGCGTTTGTCTATCTGGCAGGTACCTGTCTGGAGTAGACAATACTGTACGTACTAAGCTAGTACTTCCATCCCTCCAACCCCCCCGGCCCTCCCACCTTTCCCGGAAGCCTGCATGCTGCAGCCGGAATGCCGCCAGCCTTTAGGGCTCCATCGAGAAAAGCGACAGAAAAAAAAAAGACCTTCATCTTCTCCTTGCAGGAAAGTGTGGGACCAAGGAATTTGGCGCCATTTACCTCTCTTCGATGTACCGCATCGAAATTCAAGGGTTGGGGGGCTGGCTGAAAAGAAGAGCGGGGAGGGAGTGAAGTGTGAGGAAGAAAACGAGGCGAACGGCCGTTACTTTCGGTGCATATGCATGTGCATATGCATACTGACTCCCTCGATCATGATTAAACAGGCAGACAGACACTGCAAAACAGACACGCAGCGGGACCCCATAGGACGGAAGGGCGATCACCAGATCGGATTGACAACTCACCTATATGAGCATTGCATTGCAGAGTCGCCACTCTGGAGGGGCAAACGCATGACGCCTTGCCTTTCTCTCCCCTTCTCCCTCTGATCTCGTGCTCTCCCTCTCCTTCTCTCTCCATCTCCCCGCCTCTCCCACTCCTCCACCCCCCTCTCCCTCTCTCACCGCCTCAAAACATGCATGTATGCATGCAGAGATAGGAAAAAAAGGAATGAAGAAGCAATGATATATGGGATACGCGTGCAGAAGACCTGCAGGACAGCTTGAGCTTTGTACCACTCCCTCAATGCCAACACGAAGAAGAGGTGGAAGGGAGGAAAACAAAGAAACAAGTCATTCTATACAGACACGCCCACAGCCTACATGAGAATTACAAACAAGCACCGGGACCAAAACATGCAGTACCAATGATGCGATGCAACCACATACTGCAACAAAGACCTGCCGGCCTGACTGCTACCATCGTCCTCAACACGAGGTTTTGAGGTGCTTCACCGCCGCCGCACGCGGGCCAGGAGATAGGATGAGGGAGAGAGGGGAAGAGAGAGAAAGGAAGAGAGAGCCGACGTCGTGATCTGCATAGCAAGTGTCGTCCAAAAATAGAACATCTTGTCTGACTTGTCTCTGCCGCTTCTCTGCTTGGTGGCATGCAAGAGCGGCCGGACGGAGAAAAGTTCAACGAGCGCCACGGCACATCATCACGCGGGCTGCTCGGCCGTTTCGCACGACAATGTAAGGTGTGCGCCTGTGTAGTGTGCGCGCGCCCCCTGGAAACACAGAAACAGGAGATCAGAAAAGGGACTGAGACGGAGGGAAATGCACCAATGTAAATGCCACAATAATCTCGTAGGTTCATGGCCTTGTCCTTGGGCTGGCCCTGGCCGGGGCTCTGTGTGTACCGTTTCGCCGCCCGCTGCTGGGCTATGCGCCCTTGCCCTTCCCCACTCTTGGCCTGGTCTGGCTTGGACGGGGGAATTTAGAATTCTCAACTGCATACATAGTTCGCATAAGATGTTTTATGTTGTTGACCGATCCACCTTCGATTTCTCCCGCCCGTATCCACAGGAGAACGACGGGTTGAGGTACGCTGGCAAGGTACGATCTCTCCGACGTGCATCCGGCAAAATATCGCCTGAACCTTAAGTGGGCAGACAGGACGGACAGAGTCAAAGAGAGAGGCCAAAGCTAGCAGCAGTAGCTGCTGTCAAGCCTTTCTCCGTGGAGACGGTGTATTGTTGTATCATGTAGGTGCCCAGCTGGCGCGCGGGTAGGAACAAGGGCTACTACTTGTACTAGTAGTGTGTAGCAGACTGGCTTTTCTTTTTGACGGTTTGTTCCTTGTCGGTTTGACATGGCAGAGATGTCCGCCCGCCTTTCAGCCCTAGCCGTAGACAGAGATAGTCCAGCTGTCCTATCGACGCGTCCCCACACACACACACACACACACACACACACACACACACACACACACACACATGCAGCTTTCTGCTATAGTAGTCCATATTGGCCAGTCGTTTTGTCTGAGACATATGCACGAGCGGTACGGATTCCTGCGAGAGGCTCTTCCGGAGCAGGGCAATGATGGCGGAGGTACAACGCAGATAACACGGCCGAGACAAAGTTTTTTGGTTTTTTAGGCTCGCCCCACTGTCCCCAGCAGAGCAGAGGAACCCCTCGACCAGGTTAGATCGTTGCAACCGTCACCACACGGGGCCCTGCTTGAAAGGAGGAGGAGGAGGAGGAGGATGAAGAGGGAGAGGGGAAAGAGGAGTGGATAGATGGGGGTGTGGTCACGTCTGCCTCGCCAGGTCGCAATCGCTGTTCCGGTCGGCGACCATGTCCCGGTCGTTTGTCTGGAGCTTCCGGCTGCCGCAGACATTTACGCACACCTACACATCTCCACACCCAACTTGCCCCTTTCCCACCCAGTGGATGGATGCCCGTCACCGGCACCCCAAAACACTAGCCTCCATGTAACGTGGAGACGAAGAGAATGTTGTCACCGCTCTTGACCTCGTAGGCCTCCTCCCCTTCGAGCTCCCAGTCGGCATCGTTAATCAAGACCAGGATGCCTGGGCGGCTACAGGGTACGATCAGCACTGGCTCACCGTGACAGTAGGTGGAGAAAGGGGGAGAAGAAAGAGGAGGGTCTTTGCAGGCAGAGAGAGAGAGAGAGAGAGAGAGAGAGAGAGAGAGAGAGAGAGAGAGAGAGAGAGAGAGAGAGAGAGAACGAAAGAGAGGGGAGGAGGTGGCCAAATTGCCGACATGGACCTTGTTCGAGGAAGGGGGGGGGGCGGCAAATGCCGTGGAAGATCTCGGAACGTACATGTGATGGTCCAAGACAAAGAGTTCCTGGCGGGTGTCCTTCATGACGTTCTCGCATAGGTGATGTATGAGATGGGCGATGGTCACAGGCCTGCCGTCCTCGCTACGGGCTGGGATGACGAGCTGGTGGTGGCGCTGGTCCGAGAAGAGCATCTCCAGCCCGCCTCTGCAAGAATAAACAATTGTCAGCATGGGACTTTGGTCAAGATGGCCCGCCTGGATACTGTGTTCATGTCTGCATCTCATGTTCTCGCTAATCGTGTGTGCAGATGACTGCTGCGCGTGACAAGTGAGAATGAACACGAGGAAGGAAAATGACGAGAGAAAGCAGACCTGATCTGAGCTTACGTAAGTTCAACAGTGATGGCTAGCTCCTGCGGAGACGTCTCTGTCGCTCCTTCTGTATGCGCCATGATGGTGACGACGTTGACGATGACGATGATCTCTTAGTATTTTTTCTCATCTCCCTCCTTCCTCGTCGCAATGGATTTCCCCCCTACTGCGGGTTGCTTCTCGCTAATCCTCTCTGTTCCTCTCCCTGATTTCTTTTATTGGAAAGTCCAGCTTGTTTTCAGCGTTTCAATTATCGTGAGGCTCTGCGGACGACGTTGTCGTTGTCGTCGTGGGTTGGAAAGTTTATTTGGGTCAAGAGGGTCTCGCTACCACCAGAAACAAGGTAAGGTTCACCAGCTGCAGTCGCCGCACAGTGCGAATCTCCACACTGTGTAGCTCAAAATTTGGGCCTCAACTTCAACCAAAACCTCACTCATCATCACCAGACCAGCAAAAGAACGGTTCAAATTTCACGACCAAAAAAATATCAGTAAGGACTGACGAGCCCGCAAAATATCCGTCACGTCTTACCTCATCTTCGTGTCCTTTTTTTTTTCTTTTTTCAAAATAACATTGGCCAGGGGGGAAAAAACAGCCAAGATAGAGAAGGGAGAGAAAGAGAAACCAGAGCCCCACCGCACAAGTATGAGAAGAACAAGAGGATCCATCTGAAAGAGTGAACAAATCATGGGAGATGTCAAGGTTGATATCGAGTACCTTTCTATAGGCGCCAACAGACAGACGGCCGCTGGGGATTGGAATGTCGACGGCACTGTTGCCTTTGGCGCAGACACGAATATCGCGTTATGGCAACCAAGTGTGAGAGAAAAGAGAAGCGCCTCTTGAGTTCCTTTTGCTATGAACGAAACAGATCATGGGCTAATATGTATTCTCACTATTACATGTCCAGGAACCCATACCAAAGGGTATATGCAGGCTGCTTAGCGGACACAAGGACTTCGTCAAAGCCGTCAAGTTCCTACCACCAGTTTCATCATCATCCACGGCAGGAGAGGGAGACGAGCACCGCGTCGCACATCTTCTCAGCGGAGGCGATGACAAGTCCATCAAGCTCTGGAGGCTAGACACCCAGAAAGGCAGCGCAGAATGCATCCAGACCGCGCTGGAGCACACTGCGCCTGTCAACTGCATCGCGACCCTGAGCAGCAGCAGTCAGCACAGCAAGGGCGGCACCATCTTTGCTACAGGAGCGGCAGACGCGACGATCAGGATATGGAACTTTGACGGCGTCGCGATCAAGGTTCTTCAGACCATCAAGACGACCACCCCAAGATACTTTCCCCTCGCCGTCGCGCTCAGCCCTCTCGGCAGCGATGGTAGCACCTTCATCCTCGCCTCTGCCGGGACGAGAGATATCGTTCAGATCTACACAGGCTCCCTCACCACATCTCCTTCTTCATCTTCCACCGTCACCACCACCTCCTCCAACTTCGCCCTGAGTGCCACCCTCACCGGCCACGAAGGCTGGATCCGTTCCCTCGACTTCACGCCCGAGGTCCATAACAACCCCTCAGGCGACCTCCTCCTCGCCTCGGCTAGCCAGGACAAGTACATACGCCTCTGGCGTGTCCACGCCGGCTCCGAGCTGCCCGCCCAGGCAGCTGCGGCTTCTGACCCAACTGTCGGCGCCTACCTGCCCGGCAGATCCCCCAGCAACAAGGCCCACCGTTTCAGGGCCGGGACTGAGGCCGAACAGGACTACTCCATCACCTTTGAGTCGCTCCTCTTCAACCATGATGACTGGATCTACAGTGCAAGGTGGCACACGGGCAGTGGAGGCTGCAGTGTATCCTCGTCGTCGTCCTCTCCCTCAGGCCAGCCGCAGCTCCTGTCCACATCGGCAGACAACTCCCTCGCCGTCTGGGAGGCAGACCCGTCCACCGGGATCTGGGTGACCACGGCGCGGCTTGGCGAGATCTCACGCGAAAAGGGCGCAACAACAGCGACGGGGAGCATCGGCGGTTTCTGGACAGGTCTGTGGTCGCCAACCGGGACCTCAATCCTCACCCTTGGCCGCACCGGGTCCTGGCGCCGTTGGGACTGGGATCCGTCGTCGTCATCAGGCCCCGCCTGGGTTCAGAACATAGCTGTGTCAGGCCACGTCCGCCCCGTCACCGGCATCACCTGGTCTCGACCTGGCAGCGGCGACGACGACGGCAACGGCAACACTAGGAACAATTCCTACCTTCTCTCCACAAGCGCCGATCAGACGACCCGCCTGCACGCGCGCTGGCAGGATAACGGCACCTGGCACGAGATGGCCCGCCCCCAGATTCACGGCTACGACCTGAACTGCATCGACGCCCTGTCCGGAACCAGATTCGTGTCCGGCGCGGACGAAAAGCTCATGCGCGTCTTTGACCAGCCGCGGGCCGTGGCGAGGCTACTACACGGCGCGGCGGGCATCGGCTCTGCTCCAGACGCCAGCATGCCGGACGCGGCGAACATGCCCGTCCTCGGGCTCAGCAACAAGGCCACGGTCGATGAAGAGGATGCCGCTGCTGCCACTGATGCTGCTGGTCCTGCCACCACCGTCGTCGTCAACCACCCCGAGACAGGGGAGAGCGGCGGCATGGTGGCTGCTCCCCACCGTCCACCCCTCGAGGAGGCCCTGTCGCGGCACACGCTGTGGCCCGAGGTCGAGAAGCTGTACGGCCACGGCTACGAGATCTCTTGCCTGGCAGCGAGTCACGACGGCCGCCTGGTGGCCAGCGCGTGCCGGGCCAGCAGCCTCAACCATGCCGTCATCCGCCTCTTCGAGACGGACCGCTGGACGGAGCTGCGGCCCACGCTGGCCGCGCACTCACTGACGGTTACCCGGCTGCGGTTCAGTGGAGACGACAGGTATCTGCTGAGCGTGGGCCGCGATAGGCAGTGGGCTGTCTTCGAAGAGGGGAGGAAGGAGGGAGGGGGAGGAGGACAGGGTGAGGTGGGGTGTTATGAGTTGCTGCAGGCCGAGCCGAAGGGGCACACGAGGATGATCCTCGACGCAGCCTGGGCGCCTGCAGTCGTCGTGGGAGGGTCTGCTGGGTCTGAACAGGAGCAGCATTGCAGGATCTTCGCCACGGCGGGGAGGGACAAGAATGTCAAGGTCTGGTCGATGAGGAGTGGGAAGGAGGACGGCAAGTTCAGGCTGGCTGCCACCATCGCGTGCGACCAACCCGTGACGGCTGTCGACTTCCTCGACAGACCCGACGCCGAGGGCCGGCTCGTGCTTGCCTCCGGCAGCGAGGCTGGCAAGATCAGCATACATATCCTCCACGTGGACAACGAAGACGTCGGCGGTGAAAAAGTGTCTGTCGTATCGACGTCGACACTCCAGCCAGAGTAAGTTGGATCAAGTGCTTTTCTCACTCACACCCTCTGCTGCGCCACATAAGTCTCTCCCGAGACGTGAACTCATGACTGACACTTTGGAACAACACACAGACTCAACCTCCCCAAAGCTGTCTTGCAGCTCTCGTGGCGACCACTGGGCGGGGACGAGAACGAGGACGGACACGAACTCGCCATAGCAGGCGACGACAGTTCCTTGCGCATCTACAGAGTCAGGAACATATGAGCCAGGAAGAAGAGGCTGGGTGATGCATAGTAACGGGTCTTTTATTGCTCCTTTTCAAAAAGCTCGGCGCGAGAGCAACCCCAAGTCTAAACATTATATATGTGTGTGGTCTTTATAGTATCATGCTGCGCAACCCCATGTCATGCCGTGAAATCATACCCATACCAGTAGTACTACAGTAAGTAAGTCTGGTCTATGCCAAAGCAGCCACCAGTGGCCTGCTCGATCCGTCCTGTTTCTTTGATTTTAAAGAAAAAACGCCCTTGTCTCAACCACACGAGGGAGAGAGAGAAGCAGCACCCGAGCATATAGAAAACAAAATATGCTCGAGACAGCCCTTTCTTCCCTCCTCTCTTCCCCGTTCTTTCATTTCTTTCCCCCCAACAGATCACAGCTCAGCCCTGACAGCCCCCTCCACAGCGTGCGCCGCGGCCCGAGCGGTCGCAGTGCCCAGCGCCGCAGCCGCCGTCTTGGTGGAGCTCGCATTCTGCACGAGGGTGCGCGCCGTCTCCCGGGCGACCTCGAGGGCCGAGTCGCCGTGGATGTAGAACCAGGCGCGGCCGACGAGAAACATGATGTGGTGGGGGAGGTAGAGGATGGTAGCGATGGCGGTGAGGGAGAAGAGGAGGAAGACGACGGACCCTGTAGGAGGGGAAAAAAAAAGAGGGTTGTATGTGTCAGCAGAGGAAAAGAAAAGGTAGGAAGAAGAAGCATGACGGGCGGCAGCTGGTGAATGCATTGTTGTTGAAGGAGGGGGGATGGAATAGGAGAAGGAAGAGGGGGATGAAAGGCTTACAAAAGATGAACTTTTCTAGCGGTGTAAAGATGTATACACTAAATGTCACCTCCACCTGGTAGATCTTCAGCTGCAGCCACTTGACAAAGGACTGCATTGTTGATCCGGACGACATCGTGGGTTGGTTGGTTTCTTCTGCCTGGCCCGTAACCGTGAATCCGCGTGCGTGTGTCGACACGTCTTGGCGTGGAGGGCCTTGGGATGCGAATTGAAGAAGCGGGTGTTGGGGGGGGGGAGGTTGGGCTCGCAATAGTACTGGTGATTGAACCGTGGCAGTAGCAGGCCTGGTGTGTGCGCTCAGGAATTAGGTATTTGTCGTTGTTAGGAGTCGTCAAACAAACTCAAGGAACAGCAGTAAGGGAAAAAAAGACGACCCTGACCAAACGGACCGATCATAGGATATAAGCAATCAAACCAAGAATCGCCTGCCGGCGTTTCCGATTCGATATTTCCCCCCCAAAATCCGCTACCCTGATTGGCCACTCCCCTTCCTAATCCACTACCGTCATGGTAGCCCTTTCACCGGCTCTCGGGGGCCCTTGTCAGCCTTGTCCGTCCGTCCTCCGGTGTTTCCCCAAGAATACGTCGGCGCCGGGGAGAGAGAGACAGAGAGACAGCGAAATGGCGATATTTCGTTGACGATGAAGCTTCTCCTTGAGGTACAGGGCTTCTTCAGGGTCACAAGCAATCATGGTGGTCTCTTGAGGAACGTCAACCGCCCTCTTTCTCCTTTTCTTTTGCCTCTTCTTTCTGCTCTCCCTACTGCAGCAGCCTTTACATCCACCCCGTCATGTCTCAAGACAAAGTACCCTCCAAGGCCCAAACCCCCGCCAGATGAAGAGATCACCGAGGCCTACTTAAAGGGCAGCGGTCCAGGCGGCCAAAAGATTGTCAGTTCGTCCCTCCCCCTTCCCCACTTCCCTCTTCTTACCCACAACAACCACCTTCCCAATCCATCATCAAAATAGCTGTTCCCTCACCTAACGTCGGTGTCCTCCCCACCCCTACAGAACAAAACCAACTCCGCCGTCCAACTCAAACACATCCCCACCGGCATCGTCGTCAAGTGCCAGGAGACCAGATCCCGCGAGCAGAACCGCAAGCTGGCCAGGGAGCACCTGGCCGAGAAGATCGATGACTTCCTCAACGGCGAGAACAGCCGCTCCGCCGTCGTCGCCAGGATCCTCGCCAAGAAGAAGGCGAGCGCCCTCAAGAAGAGCCGGAGGAAGCACCGTCAGGCTGCTGATGGGAAGGCGGGCGACGAGGAGGAGGATGATAATGATGTCCAAGACCAGGATGAAGACCAAGAGGAGGGAATCATGAAGCACAATGCCGGCCAGGTGGTCAAGGAGGAGACCTAGGCGCGCATTCGGGATGGAACCATTCATCAAACCATCATATCATATCGTACTTGAGTAGACAAAAAGAAACAGAGTCACGGAGGCACGTAGCAAGCAGTTTGGAGGATCCTCGCGGATGGATAATTCTTCCTCGCATTTCTCTAAAACAAATCTGTCTCTGCTCGTAAGACCCCGAAGAAGGACCATCTCATCCACGCAGCGCAGGAAAACAAATAGGCTTTTTTTTCTTTCTTTTCTTTCTCGATCAGCCCCGATTGTACCAGCACTGTCCGCCCTCTCTATGCACAGCCAATCAAGAAACAAAGAGGCCGCATAAGCCTGGCGCCGCGAGACCCAGGGCACCAATGATGACCAAGACTTTTCGTAAATAGGAGACTCGACAGGGGACGCCGCACATCTGGGGGGTTCTGTAACGAGGCTGATCTGGTCGAGGCATCCTCGGGCTCTTGGAAGATCGGCGACTCTTCCTCGCTCGTGTGATTTTGCTGTGGAACAAAGAATTTAGTCATACTGCCGCCAAGATAGAGTCTCGTTTGAGCGGTCGGATGAGGGGGAAAGAGCAGCTCACCTTAGAAGCACTTGCGGTGAACGATGGAAGGACCGCTCTCGTCGTATTCCTGCTTGGAAATCCACATCTGCTGGAAGGTAGACAGGGAGGCCAGGATAGATCCACCGATCCAGACGGAGTACTTGCGCTCAGGAGGAGCAATGATCTTGACCTTCATGGAGGAAGGTGCAAGAGCAGTGATCTCCTTCTGCATACGGTCGGACAGACCAGGGTACATGGTAGTACCACCAGACTAAAAAGGCAACGCAGTTAGTAAATTGATCTGAAGAATCTCGAGGCTGTCATCAAGAGAGGGACAAAGAATTAACACATACCATGACAATGTTGCCGTACAGATCCTTACGGACATCGACATCGCACTTCATGATGGAGTTGAAAGTGGTGACGTGGATACCACCGCTCTCCAGACCCAGGACAGAGGGCTGGAACAGAGCCTCAGGAGCACGGAAGCGCTCGTTGCCGATGGTGATAACCTGACCGTCGGGCAGCTCGTAGCTCTTCTCCAGGGAGGAGGACTGAGCGGCGGTCTGAATCTCCTGCTCGAAGTCGAGAGCGACGTAGCAGAGCTTCTCCTTGATGTCGCGAACGATTTCACGCTCAGCGGTGGTTGAGAAGGAGTAGCCACGCTCAGCCAGGATCTTCATCAGGTAGTCGGTCAAGTCACGACCAGCCATGTCGACACGCGCAATGGCGTGGGGCAGTGCGAAACCCTCGTAAATAGGGACCACGTGGGTGACACCATCACCGGAATCGAGGACGATACCAGTGGTACGACCGGAGGCGTACAGGGACAGCACGGCCTGAATGGAGACGTAGAAGGCGGGGGCGTTGAACGTCTCGAAGACGATCTGGGTCATCTTCTCACGGTTGGACTTGGGGTTGATGGGAGCCTCGGTGAGCAGGACGGGGTGCTCCTCAGGGGCAACACGCAGCTCATTGTAGAAGGTGTGGTGCCAAATCTTCTCCATGTCATCCCAGTTGGTGACGACACCGTGCTCGATGGGGTACCGCAGAGTCAGGATACCACGCTTGGACTGAGCCTCGTCGCCAACATACGAGTCCTTCTGACCCATACCAATCATGATACTGCAAACATGCCGTCAGAATCACCTCGGAGGGCCAGAAACTGGGGGGGGGGGAGGGGTTTTTTGGGAGGTATTTATTTACCCATGGTGGCGAGGACGACCGACGATAGAAGCTGTATGAGATTTAATTAGCAAACCATTTTTCTGGTACTAGGAGAAACCGTTGTGGTACCGCGCTGCTGGGTCGCCCCAGGGCGATAGTCCAGAGCTGGCGTTGAACTGAACGGGAAGCGGGGTGATGGATGACTTACGGAAGACAGCTCGAGGAGCATCGTCACCGGCGAAACCGGCCTTGCACATACCCGAACTGGGGAATCAAGTCAGCTCATTGTGATCCAATCGAGACAGAGAAAAATATGTGAGGGGTGCGACCGCCATGATCGAGGCTTTTGCGTGCTCGCACGACCACCCTTTCGAGGTTGTCGGTGAGCCCGCAGGCGGCTGTTTGTGGGGAGGGGCGGGCGGCGGCGGTGGTGCAAGCTTACCCATTGTCGATAACGAGAGCTGCAACTTCTTCTGTAGGTTTGGGAATTGGCGTTAACAATCTACTGAAAGGAGGAGAATGGGTTTGATGATGAGTGCCTGGCCCTGCGGCGATGGGTTTCGAGCTGGACTTCAAGAGCTCATCTCCAGGGCCGCAGCGCGCGAGGGAGGAAAGACAGAGTGGCCAACTTACCCTCCATTGTGAACGATTACGTAGTAGAAAAGGTAGTAAAAAGGGGTGTCAAGATAAGGTCAGGAAGAAGAGAACAAGTTGCAAAGTCCGGACGATGCTGTAGATCGAGCGGAGCAGTGGCTAATCTTGAGGAGTTGTGGTGTGTGATGTGGTGTCGTTGTCGACAGGAAAGTTGTTGGGCAGAAAAGGGTGGTGGTTTGGGTGGTTGATAAAGGGGAAGCTGGAAGCCAGGAGCTGGGCCTTGCCGTTGAGATTTGATGTGGGCAAGAAGCCATCGACCGGCCAGTCTACTAAGAAAAGTGGGGCAATGTGGCCCAGGACACCTCAGGAGCCAGCAGCTTTTAGGGGCCTGGAAGAGGGTTTTTTGATGGATGGCAGGCGACTCACCCACTGCCACTGGCCACACAACCGCTGCGCCAGTCACTGGAACGGGCAACTTGTGGGGCTACCCTGCTAGCAACTCTCACCTGCCAACCTGCTAAAACCTACACCACGCAGGTAAGGAAAAGGGTACTTGGGGAGGGGCCAGGCGACAGGGGTTTCCTCGGAAAGGGGGGGGGGGCCAAAATCAATTGCCAACGTTCATCTTGAACACTTGTCACTTTGGATGGGTTCACACAGGATTGCTGGCAGCGGTCGGCCGTCTTTTTTCCTTTACCAGAGCTGAGATTGGATGCTCAATGTGCTGGCCCCGGCCCAGAATTCCACAGTATTTCTCTCGGATCTCCCGTTTCGCCATCACGATTCTCGAGAAGGGCTGGGGAGGGGAGGGGGCAGGACATGATGGCACAGGCTGACAGGATGAGACAAGATGTAGTATAGTAGTAGTCTCGGTAATAGTAGAAGAAGTGTAGTGAGTGGGCGCCATAGCAGGCAGGGCTGCTCCTCAGCATGCCACACACAACAGAAAAAAGGAAAAAAGTATGTACATTGATCATTTTCCCTTCCTCTGCCCTCCTTTTCCTCCGGTACTACTCATGCTTGCAGCAGTATCTCGAATAAGAGAGCGGCTAGTCTACAACAGGTCAGCAGCAACGAAAACAGAAGGGAAGATCTATCCATCTGCCTAAGCATGGTACGCAATCGTGCTTGGCAAGGCAGAGGTAAATGCAGTGCATACAATCAGGTTGTACCACTGCAGAGTGGGAGCTATCCAGATTAGGCAAGCTTCCATCATCCTACATGATAATTACACGACACAAGCGAGCCAGCATCTTACGAGACGGCGTTACGCATGGCAGATCTAGGCTTCGACATAAAAAGAAAACGTGCCACCGGCATAGACAGAGTCGAGAGGACTTGGCTGAATTGTAGAACTAGCGTATGATCATCGTCAGCGGCCCTATATGAGAGAGGGCGGGATCGGTATATGGACCCTGAAATCAGGGTATGGAACAGGGAGGGGGAAACATCATCTGTCACAATTCTACCACGGCACAATCACTCTCGGCAGCAGCTTCAAAGGGGGGGGACTGACGTAACGGCTCAAACGCGGGAGCATTTGAGTCACTCAGTATGCTCCAGACAGCACAGAGCACCAAATGCCAAGCAGGCTTCGGCCTGAGTAGAGAGAAGTGATTGCGCAAGCGGAGGCGAAAAAGGAAAAGAAAAGAAAAAAGGGCTGACCGTTCTGTCTCCCTTTCCACGTAAGCCTCGGGTGGCTGGCGATGCCGCCGCCAGCAGTGGCACAGGCAGAAAAGAACCAGAGTCATGAGCTAGATTCAAGCTTACCTGGGCCCAAAAAGGGCAAAACCACCTGGCCCTTGAAGAACCATGTGGCAGAAGGGGGGAGCGTTTGCCTCTCCAGCAGGGCATGGACAAGGCTGACGGGTTGCGCTGGAGAATCTCGGCTCGACCCCTCTCCAGCAGGGGCATCTCTTTACTAGTACATACCAATTTCCTTTCCGCCCGCGGATCCGACTGCCCCGAGAAGATCACTTCTGAGATAACCGATGGACTGTCCTCCTCCCTGGCTTCCCAGCTGCAAGCGTGAGAGGAGAAGGTCGTCTCTCGTCAACGTTGAGGCTCCGCCAATTTGCATCCCTCGAAGACCGCCAACGAAGAGGGTAATGAGGGGCGCCTCCATCATCTCAAGGGTGGGGCGCGGGGTTGCCGAAGCTCTGCTGGCTGGGGTGTTGTTCTGTACTATGCGTCCAAAAGTGACCTCCCCCCTTAGCGACGGTGAACCAAATCTGATGGATGTTGCCATCGAGAGACGTAGATGACATATATTGTGATAAATTTATTTTTAGCGCCTTTTATGAAGAGATGTATGGCAACATAATGACAGCCTGATGATGCTGTATGGTGTTCCATGCTCCTGAAAATTTACAGTGGGTGGCGGCGGTGGGGGAAAAGTTCAGTGCATAGTAATGTAGGCCGCAAGGCTGAAGAAACGCTAAACCCTGCTGAGAATTTTCGAGAACCTTCCCGAAAGCGACACCCAATGCAACAACGGCCAGAAGCACACAGACACAAAATTACACCTTTGATCAACCACGACAAAAAACCTCTTCCCTCCTTCACGTTCCAGCTCATCTCCCACCATCATCTCCCCCTGACCGATCATCAAAGCTTCTTACAACAATCTCTGATTAAAAGTCTCGACCCACAAGCCGAACACACCCTAGATTACTACCCCATTTCCTACAAGCGAAGAAGGAGAACACCAAGACCACCACTATCACCACCACCAACGCAGCCATGGACAAGAACCTAAACGAGCTCCTGAAGTGGAGCATCGAGGCCCAGACGGCCAGCGAGGACCGCACAGGCAACGCGCAGCCGACAAGCCAGCTCACCCCGGAGGTTCTCGCCTCCCTCCTCGGCGGGCCCTCGGACGCGGAGCTCATGGTCCAGTCCATGCAGGTCATCACCACGCCCGACCCCTCGGTCCCGCTCGACGACCGCCTGACGGCCTTTGACAACTTCGAGCAGCTTATCGAGTCCCTCGACAACGCCAACAACATGGTCACCCTGAAGCTGTGGCCCCCGCTGCTGTCGATGCTCGCACACGACGAGGTCGAGCTGCGCCGCTATGCCGCCTGGTGCATCGGCACCGCTGTCCAGAACAACGAGAAGTCCCAGGCTGGCCTGCTCGACGCCGGTGGCCTGCCGGGGCTGGTCGACATGGCCACCAAGCCCGCTGAGAAGGAGGCCGTCAGGAGGAAGGCCATCTACGCGCTCAGCTCCGCCTGCAGGAACTACCAGCCCGCCATGGACATTGTCGCTGCTGAGCTGGAGAAGAAGGGCGCGCGGAAGGAGGTGGATGGGAAGGTGGATGCGACAAACATGGATGCTGTGGACGAGGTGATGAACGGCCTCAAGAACAAAATCAACGAGGATGCTGCCAATGCTACGGCTTAGGCGGGATGGATCAACAACGACAAGGAACGGCTACATGATACCCAAATATTCATGAAAGGTCTTGCATGGACGGCGTTTGAGGGCGTTTCGGCGGCTAGGTCTTGGTCTCATATACAGGCGATCACACGCGCGCGCGCGCGCACCAAAAATAGGATAGAGGTTTTCACGAATGCGACATATTTGCTTCATTACGGGAGGTATCCCTTGGTCCTCCTCACTATGGTATGTGACATGATCCTGTACAATATTCTCCCGATGCCTTGGATGGATTTTCGACACGTCGACTTGTGCAGTCCGTCCATCAATCGCTTTTAGTACTCGAACTTGCCGTGGAACGGCACACCCATGGCCTGCAGAAGCAACCTCGCATGTCTATCCGACTTGGCAGTCGTCTGGACGGTGACGACAGCTCCAGGGATCATCTACACAAAAAGAAAGTCAGCGTCTTCAACAGGGTAATGAGCTTGATAGGACCGCAGAGCGGGTAGATTCTCACCTTTGGCGGATAAGCATCATAGTTGACCTGGATTTCCGGGAACAGCGCAAACTCCTCCGGTGCGAACCCCCACCCCAGATTTCCCGTGTCGTCGCCCGAGCCCGCGTTGACGCCCGGCCACTCCTTGATCCTCGGAAAAACAAGGTGGATCATCTTGTCCAACAGCTCGTACGCCTGCTCCCCGTAGACAGTCGCCTTGGCGCCCGCCAGGTTGCCCTTCGCGATTCCCCACTGCGACACGCCCTTGTTGATGCGGATGATCTCTGGCTTCGCCCCCATGACCGCCTGTATGGCCGAGCGTGCCGCCAGCAGGTAAGTCGGCTCCTTGATCCCCTGCGGCTGGAAGGTTGACATTGAGATTGCCAGGATCTCGGGCACGTTCTTGAACGTGATGTCTCGCTCGACCGGCCGCAGTGTCGTGCCGCCCCTAGGTCCTCGCAGCGGACGGTTCTTGTGGTAAGGGGAGGAGCCATCCCAGCCCCGCAGCCGCTGACCGATGGGCTCTTCCTTCTGCTCGCCTGGAGGCTTGTGGTGGTAGGCGAGGGTCATCAGGTCGGGCGCAATCGTCGACTGCCATGTCTCCTTGAGCCGTGGAAAGTAGAACGGTCCCGGTTGGTAGTCACGGGCTATAGGGTCGGAGGAGGGAGGCGATTGAATGGGGTGGAGGGGCCCGCGTTCGAACTTGGGCGGATGATATTGGTATCTGTAGCACGAAGAGGAGGAGGACGACGACGGATTAGTACGCTTCATTGCGACAAGTGGGAGAGAAATGATGGAGCGCGGTCAAGATGCTGGTGGTCGTGAGACATACTTGCTCGCTGGGAGCTCATGCTTCCTCTCCCGTGCACGTTTCCACGGGGCCGTGTACTCCTTCAGGTGCTCTGGTGTCGGGCCTGGTGCTCCTAATGACGAGTCTGGTTCGAGGTCATCGAGTGGTGATGGCTCAGCCGGCGCCGCTGCCGCCGCTTGTTCCGAATACCATCTTCGTGCACAGTTTGGTTTTGATTGTGTCGATAATTGTGATATCCTCAGTCGCCGTAACGGCCGCGCCATGTCACGCCAGCTCGCCATTATTATTTTTTGGCAGCGGTTATCAATGGTCGTATGAGGAGGGCCTGTCACGGAGCAGGGCGCGTTGCTGAGCTTCAAAAAGTTTGGACGGCAAGCTCAGCCTCGCGGCCGGCAACAGAGCTGCAGCCCGGCGCCAGCTGTTAGCAGCTGTGGAACCTGGCGGCCGCCCCCCCCCCCCCTTCCCTTTTTAATCTGATTATCTCTACTGTGAATGCGCTTCTGATCATCTGATGTCTTAAGAATGAATCGATTCACTGATAATGACAGAATTTTCAGTTGAAGCCCTCCTGAACAAAACTCCACGCTCCCTATTCCCCTTTGATTTGATATCTATACAAAAAATAGGCCCTCCCAAAACATCGAAACGCCTCCCTCCGGGGTCGTCGAATCTCTCATCGTCTCCGCCTTAGCTCTGCCACATGTGCTCACTAAGCTCTAGCAGCTTGTCGCCCATCGCCCTTCTAGCATTGTTCTCGATGCCCCTCTCCTTGCTCGCCAACATCTCACTATAGCAAAGCTCGATGAGCACCTTGAGCTCATCGTACGTAAATCGGTCTGGGTCTCGCCCGATAGGGACAGCACCGTCCATACCTTCCCCAGCAGCTGCCTTGGCGGCATCATCTTTCGCCTTCGTGACGATGGCGTCTGCACCTTGGTCGAAGAGTGCCCAATAGTTGGTCGCGCGTGCCAAGTCCACGCCGGCCTCGATGTTCTTCAGGTTTTGTTGTAGCACCAATATGTTGAGCTGCATGCGGCCTGAGCCTCTCGAGTTGATAGGAGCTACCTTTGAGGCGTTGGAGACAAGGTATGAATTGATCAGTAGGCCCAGACCAGTCCTGATGAAGGCAACCTCGCGCTCGCGTAGGAACTTTACGACCGTTTCATCGTAAGCGACGAGCTCTGAGTTTAGGGAGATGATTTGGGGGTCGGGCTCCTTGACGTCTTGGTCGAGGAGATAAGGTGCCGTCTTGGGGTCGAGGGCTACACGCAGAGAGTAGGCGATGCGACACCGAACCTCCATGTGAAGGGTGAGCAAGGACGTGGCGGCCAGTTCCTCATACGAAGACACGACGCCGTCGAAAGACCTGAATGACATGTTAGCTACTTTCATGTCTCATGTCACATATAAATGCTGTCGATTGCGAGATACATACTGGACTGTCTCCTGCGTCATCGGGAGGAACACCGGTCCATCTTCGGCAGTCGCCTTGCTCAGGTCATTGAGCAGAGTCCACCTCCGCTTTCCGGGCTTGGGTATGCTAGACCGATTGGAGTCGGTCTCATTCCGCGTGATATGCCGGAGACTCGAAACCTTGACGGACAGCCATTTCATGCTGGTATAGAGGAGACATAGCGAAGAGATCGTATCTCTGTCAAATATAATGTCACCGATCTGGAGAGATTTCTCGTTCGTCTCCGTGATCAAGAGCCCAACCTCCTTGTCGAGAAGATCGAGATCAGGGGCATCGGCTGTCCACAGTTTCTGGACAGTGTTGTGTATCTCGCCATTGTCAGTTGCCATGACGGCTGAAGCACGCAGAGCCTGAGTTGTGGCATTCCCTTCCTGTGTCTTTGTAACCAGCGTCTTATACCAGCCAAAGCACCGGTCGTAGTACCGCATCATCTGAGTGATGATGAGCGAGCTCAGCGCCTGATCATGCGGTATTGTGTCCAACATCTTGCAGAACGCCGTGACGACGGCAAAGAAATCCGTGGCACCTTTGAAGACAGGCCGCCGAGCCGTCTGGCTCCAGTCCGCATCCTGCTGGAAGGCGTCCGCCTCGCCAAATACCGCATCGCTCAGCTTTCCCAAGGTTTCGTCCAGTTGCGGCTGGAAGACGTTTACCAGGAAGTTGTCCAGGAAGGTCGTGAGTGTGCTGGTTGCCAGGTCTGAGCCTGGCGGCACAATGTTCTTCAGCCTCCCGAGGAATACCAGAGTCGGCGGCAGCAACAAGCTCATGTTGAAGACATTTGGCTCCACCAGCGACTTGTAGCTCTCTTGCTGCTCACGGCTGCCATACGTGAACGCCGTGCTCTTTCTCGACTCATTTGCCCGGTTTCCAGCCTTCTTGTCACCCTTGCCTTTGATCTGGCCGGCAGTCAAACCAGGCACGGCTTGTTCGATGGTTTTGTCGAGCTCCTCAAATTCCACGACTAGCTCCGCGGCCTTCGAGTCTGCCTCATTGAACTTGAAGAGGTGTTCACGATGTGAATCTAATCTACCGTTCGTCGCGCCTGGCACAGGTGTGTTGAACTGATACAGATCCGCGTCGGTCGTCACGTAGTTGTGTAGCAAGGAACGTATCTCGTTCTGGTATAAGTTCCATAGCTCCTTGAAGCTTCCAAGGAGGGTAGCGTTATTACCACCACTTTCTCGTCGGATAAGGGCTTTGATGGACTCGTGGAAAAGCCGATGTCCTTCTGCGATTGCCTCGAATTTCCCGTACAGCGTCCAGAGCAGGTCGTAGATGACGTCTGCTCTCATCTGCGTCTCCCGGTTGCTGTAGATGTGAAGTCCACCTGAGCCGTTGGAGACGCCTCTCAGCGAGCTCGGGTGCTTGTGGTCCACCTCGTTGATCGTCTCGTTCACAACGCTGAATAATTCGACTGGTAACCTCTGCTTGATCGTATCGACAGCAGTCTCCAAGCGACCTAGCTTGTTCAGAGCCTCTACCAGCAGGGCGACGTATGAGAAGGTATCGGACTCGGGATTCCTGCCAGGGTCCTCCTGTATCGGGCTGTCGAGATCCATACTGGTCAGGACTTCGAAGAAGGGGATCACCGCTCCTGACTCTGCAATGTCATCCCGGAACGCCCCTTGGCTCTTTGCCAAGTTCTGCCACCTCTCCTGGCAGTAAGGAGATTTGAGGTAGAGATGCTCGTGCAGCTCCTCCACCAGGATGTCCATCAGTGCTGTCTCTTGGTTTGCTAGGTAGCTTCTGAGCTCGCTCAGGGCCCCTATATCATCCAGCTCGGGCTTTCTCAGCCTCCGCAGCGCGTTCTGCAGTACCTCGACCGCCGTCAAGAACCTCTTCTCGGAGATCCTAGCCTCCAGCTGGTCCGGAACCTGCCTCAGCTCCTCTAGTTCGTTCAGCGTCTGCAGCAGGTCGTCGTACATCTGGCTTGAGTTGTACAGCTTCTTCAGCTCTGGATCCGTCGTGCACAGCGCAGTTTTGCTGTTGGCAAGGCTGTCCTTCAACACGCGCACTCTTTTCTGGCTGGCTATGATGCTCCCCTGGATCTTGTGAAACGTGCCGATGCTCGAGTTGAAGCCCTGGTGGTAGTCGTGAACGATGGCTTTCAGGGAGTTCTGTAGGTCCTGGTGCGTCTGCTGGAAGTTGCCGTACTCGTGCGCCCTCCCCACGGAGCTGTTGTCGAGCAGCTGCAGCGCCAGCTGCACCGGGACGCAGTCATCCTCGCAGAGGTTTGGCCAGTCCTTCTGGATCATACCAAGCACGTCGTTGATCTGCCTCTCGGCGTGCGTCCACTGGGCCTGCTGGGCTTGCTGGTTGAGCTGCTGCGCCTGGAGGTGGGACCGTGAAGGAGGGGCGCGCAGAGGGAGGGAGGTCTGGGAGGGGGTCGTGCGGGCGGAGGGGATGCTCGGGGGCGTCACGTAGCGGTCGCCGCTGCTGTAGCCGTCTGCGTAGGGATCTTGATCTTCCTCGCCGCTGTTCTTCCGGCCAAAGGCCCCATAGCCGTTACCATTGCGGCCATAGCCACCGTAGCGGTTCGCCATAGCAGCAGGAGAGAGGGGCCCTGGCTGCGGATCGCCGCCGTGTGGAAGGCAGACAGGCTCGAGGCTCGGAGCTATCTGTCAGTGTTTCGTCTGGGTTTTCGCATGGTCGGTCAGCCGGACCGAGCAGCAGCGAAAACAAGATGGGCGATGAGCTTGGGAGGAGGAGGAGGAATGAGTGCCCCAAATGGAGAGAAGATCGAGGTGTTATACATAGTACATTAAGTAAACATGCTGGCCTGGATCAGTGGTGTAGCGTTACAATTAGCCCCGCAGGCCCCTACAAGCTGATCCCTAGCAGCTGCAGTACTTTGCAGTTAGTGCCACTACAACCTCCCGGGAGCGGAAGGCTGCAGATTGTTTCAGCACTGTTACAGGCGCTCTTTCATTCTTCTTTCATCCAATCTCAACATCGGATGTACAGCTTGAGATTTATACGCAGCATCCTCATTTTTCAAGGTTTCCGTGAAGCCATCCGACTCCACCGAGCTACCAAGCTCTCAAAAAAAAATTTGAACAAGTCATATCACCAATTCCATTTACACATAGTATGGACCATAACTAGTCAACACCTCTCTCTTTCTCTTTCCATTTATCTGCTGAAGCTGTCTAATAAGGCGGCAACTCTTGCAACCACGGGCTCGTCAAATCCGTATAAAAGCTGGCGCCTGCCACGGTAGTCGGAGCACCAGCGACTGTGACATTGCAGTTCTCCGTCCAGCTACCTTCGGCAGCATACTTGGACGAGACGTACTCAGCATAGTCACTCAACAGACACGACCCGCCAGGGCCATCCTGGCAGGAAGGCAGGGTGTACACAGCATCATTCAGCTTGATTCGAATGTACGTCGCGTTCGTGCTGCTGCCCGTTGTCGTTGTCGTCGTGTTAGTGTTCCGGGACTGGAGAACAGTGCCGGTGCTGTTTGTGCCATTGCCCCCCGCAGTCCCAACGGCGCAGTTCAGCCTCTCGAACGCGATCGTGCCCCTCATAGTGACAAAGTGCGAGGCGATGAACAGGCGGTCAGGGTTCATCTCCGTGCCGGAGAATTGAGTCTCGTTGTCGAAGACACCGCTGGAAGTGATGAGCTCGACAAGCTGGCCGTCATTGAGGAACGTGACCAGCAGATCCGGCAGGGTAAAGGCGCTGCCGTTGGCAGCAGTGCCGTTGATTCCAGGACCCTCCTGCAGGAGACCCACCAGGGCGTTCAGGTAGGGCATCATCATGGTCTGCTCGAGATCTGTTCCCGGACCTAGTCCGTACCAGTACCTGATGTCGTTCGCATACTCATACTGCTGCAGCTCGTAGTCGGTGAACACATTGCACCAGGGCGAGAGCCGACCCGTGATCTGAGACTCGAAGCTACTCAGTGTCAGTTAAAGTGCTTTCTTGGGCAGAAGTTTCGAAGGGAGGCGAGAAGATCAGAGAGAGAAAGACGCAGGCAGCACTCACCCACAAAGATACGGCATCTGGGAGATGTCGTTGGACTCAAAGGTAAAGTTTCCCTCGATCAGAGTCTGCAGACGTTCTTGGATCGGTGGGATATACACGTCTGCCCACTCGGTCGCATAGTCCCCTCCCGACGAGTCATAAAAGTTGGGGCACTGGTCCGACGGCGAGAGCGAGTTACCAATGCTGCCGGTGTACCCCGTGGAGGTGACAGAGACAACACTGCCGTACTCGGCAGCCGTGAAGCCGAGGAAGCCCTGGACAAAGAATTTTGCCGTCTGCAGCACGCGCGTGTAGTTGTTGGCCCAGACCATGAATTCGTCGCCGTCGTTGTAGAGCTGCGGATACCGCGTTCGGAGGGTATAACCCAGGTCGTGTGCCTCCTTGGCGCCCGTGGGAGACTCCATGGACATCTGCAGGTTGACATTGGTCAAGACGGTCTGCCAGTCCTTCATGAAGGACAGGACCCCCGTGGGCGTGTAGTTGCCTGACGAGAAGCGATCCTGCATGTCGACCCAACCCGCATAGGCACTCGAGTCGGGATATCGAGAGCCGTGCCGTGAGATGTACGCAGCTTGATCCACGTAGCAGTTCTCAGGCGTGTCTGGCGAGATGCCATAGACGTTTGGGCCTATGGATATATGTCGTCAGTATACTCAGTCGCTTTTCAGTTGATGTCTCTGTGCCGAGTTTTTAGGGAGAGCAGTAGAATCCTCACCAGCAAAGTAAGGGCTGTTGGCGCCGAGCCACTTCAGAGGCTCAGAAGCAGACTCGCTAGCTGGCAAGTTGATATCATCAGCCGGGGCGAGCATCTGCGCCGCCATCACCGCGCCCACCAGGGCCAGGGAAGACCCCAGAGATGATGTACTAGGCATGATTGCGGTCCTTGTCCTAGACGGAAACAAGACTTCACCAACCGGGAGAAAGCGAGTGGTGGTCTTGAGCAGCAAGAGGAGGGCGGCCCTAGGACGAGAGATAAATGAAGGAGGTGATAGGCGTGGCCATTGGAACTCATCAAGAAGCTCTACCCCCTGGACCTAACAGCCCGGGAGGCAGGCTCATATTATATACTTATGCAGCTTCCCACGAGCGTGCATACACACCGATTGATCGCCATGCGTGCCATACGCAACCATTCCTCGTCGGTTGGCAAGGTCGCATGGAGGTCCGGAACTCGGCGAGCGCTCACCGCGGGCATGAAGCCAGATTGGGCGTAGGTATACAGCCGGTGGATTGATCAAGTCTTCTTGGGCTGTAGTGCTGCGTTGCAATCAGGGCAACTGTAAGTCACCGAGGAACACGTGCAGGCAGCCAGGCTTTGTGGTTTGCCGTTGATGAAGGTTGGGTGGTTCTGCCGCCCCGGAGATTGGATGGGTCCCCATGTTCCTACCTGGCTGGTCACCCCTGAACCATGCCCTGTATGTACTCTGGAAGGGAGGCACTCAGCTATACGGCTGGCTGTAAATTGACTCGAACAGTGAAGATCGGATGAACCATTGACAATGGTTCTCTCTCTTGACAAAGACCAAAGACCAGAGAGCACAAGAGGTGCAAGATTCCAGGCTTGGTGATTTGGAGTCTGGAATCATGACAATTGTTGAGTTACTTTTCCTTGGATTCTTGAATTTTGGCTCGAGTCTGAGAACTAACCACCAAGGTAAGTATTCAAATGCCTTACCTTACAGCCAACACTATACTTACAAACCAGAACACAGAAACGAAGCTTAAGAACACGGCGTAGTCAGAATTTCAGACAGACGGCTGTGACTAGTCGGCGGAAGTACTCCGGAACCCCGAGCGAGAAGTTCCTGCTCCAAGTAAACCATACTTAGAACCTCCAGGCCGGTCTATACTTCATGCTTACACACTACTCAACTTTGAAGTATTACATACGTTAAACAGCTTGGACATCCACAATGAACCAGATCCAGGGCAACCGCTCCGCGAAGCGAGCATCAGCTCCAAGAAAGAAAGCGTGCCAGGCCTGCACGGTTGCCAAAGCCCGCTGCGATCTGGTGCGCCCAAGCTGCTCGAGGTGCGTGGATAGACAGGTATCATGCGAATACTCTGCCCCAGCGGCAGCAGGTGCTCGCGTGCAGAGGGCAGCTTGGTCGTCGCCGCCTCCCGCAGTGTCTCAAGGGTTTGTGGAACCACCGAATCGATGTTCTCCCCAGCCGATGCTGGCCTCGTCTCATGTGCCTTCTGCAGAAGATACGGCGGCTGCGCAAGGGTGTAGAAATGACACCGCTGCGTTTGATGATACGGCTGCAGAGCTCCTAGCCCCCTTGGACGTGTCGCGGATCCGAGATCGCTGGCTAGACTACTATTTCACGCCGACGACAAAGCAGATCAAAGAATACCCGGCACGTATCATGGCACTCATAGCGAGGACACTCTCGGCGTATCCAGCCATGTGGATACGAATCGAGTCCCACGTCCCACCTTTCATCCATCCAGCACAGTGCTGCCACCAGGGGGTCATGCCAGAGCCGCTCGCCAACTGCCTCAGCCTCCTGCGGCTATGCGAGAACGCCGCTGTCGGCAGCGAAGAGCTCGTCCGGGACAGCATCCTCAGGGAGATGAGCCGGCTGGTGGGTGTCGTTGGAGAGGACGTGCAGGACCAGGCTCTGAGGCAGCACCTTTGGTGCCTCTCGGCGCTGCAGGCCTATCTGCTCCTGTGCTTGTACTCGTATGCCGCCGTCAAGACCCGACCGAGCCTGGGGATTTTTAGACCAGATCTGATTTCGACATTGCACGGCCTGGCTTCCAAGGTCTCGGCGGCAGGTGTGCTCTGCCTTGAGGAGCTTGGTGGTAGCCCACCAACCGCCCGAGGGACCCCGCCGCCGCGGTGGGAGAGTTGGATTATCGCCGAGGCAAAAAGGCGGACCTTGTTCTGCGCGTACATGTTTGAGGATGTCTACAACTATGAGATGCAGTCTGCCACGTATCTGGCGGACGAGCTTGCCCCGCTGCTGGCGCCTGGCTCCAGGTGGCTGTGGCAGGCCCGTGATAGGAACTCGTTTGAGGCCGAGTATGCGGACTGGACGAAGGCTTGGAGAGGGCAGAGAGGACTTGCCATCTCTGAACTGTGGCCAAGTGTGGTTGGAGAGAATGCTGATGAGGCGACAATGGCACAGCGGGCCCAAGAGACAAAGGATAGAATATTGAGGTGGACTGAAGGTGTTGATGAGTTTGGCATGTTGATACTGGCTGTGTGTACAGCTACTCACAACCCCTAAAGAATGCTGCCACAAGAAATATAGGCCTGTAGTTCACACCACAGGGCTAACTGAAGACTGAATGGCGCCACTGCAGTGAAGCGCACAGGCCCACACAGGCCTGTTTGGGCAACCTTTCCCCCCAACACACTACACATCCAGGGCCTTCTACACAGATACTATGGTAGAACCTCTCCAAAATTCGGGACCGTGTTTGCTCTTTAGACGACAAAGGGCAGCACCTCAACCTGGGCGACATTTCTCCCATTCCCCCAACACAGGTACTTGGTATGAAGCGCTTGAGCCAGCGCATCAGGTCACATGGAATTTCACATTCCCTTGACTCTCTTTTGGCAAAATCACAACAACAGCAGCAGCACCTGAGGATGGCACACTCATTCTCGATACAGCCTGTGGGCCGATTCGCAAGGCCCAGCGAGGCTGTCAAGCGGCCAAAGGTATGTAGCAGAAGACACCAAAACCAAGTACACCCTCTACATCAATTGAACATCATCACTCTGTCCTGGTGGCTTACATCCTCTTGATAGGAATTTGCATGTTTCTCATATGACGACGAGCACAAGTTCCATCTCGGGGACCAGTCCCTGAGGTGGTACTACAACCCTGAGCTGGGCGTAGATCTCTCTGAGGGGTTTGAGAAATTCATCAAGCATGATGACAGCGTCGATGAGCACCTGGACAGTCTGTTGAAGACAATCACAGATCATGAGAAGCAGGCTGGCAAGAAGATTGATGCCAACATAGTCACCTGGCGCGGTTGTCTCACCAAGGTGAGTGTGATGTCAACCCTGATGTGTGTGCTCAGTGAAAGCGCTGGATCTGATGAGATAATGGTAGATTATGGCAAGCCCTTTTGAGGACCGAGATGGGTACAGTGGTCACCCCTCTGCTCTTCATTCACAGCGACAAGAATTAGCTGACCCCTCCAATCAGTTTCGAGCTGAATGCTACTTTGTATCAAGTACGTCCTTATCATTTCCAACCTCCCCTGACAATGACAACATAGACTGAATGAAATGCAGGACTGCCTGTACGAGACCCAATATAACTTGTCACTGTCCCTCGTTGAAGGCTGACCCTGTCATCAGTTTCATTGAGGAGAATCACGCCTATCGCATGGAGTCTCAGAAAGCACAAGCAGCCCAACCGTGGAGAGGACCAATACCTCAAGAGAAGATGGCGTTCTGGGGTACGGCATCAACAGCCAAATTCAACCTGATGCAGATGGATTATTGACTGTTCATGAACAACAGGCTACAAGTTCGAGACGCTGGCAACATTACCAGCTCCGTGGGGCGAGACACCCCGCGAGTACATCGAGGGCCGTGTGAACGAGACCGTCAATAACGAGGCCCAATACTGCTCTGTAGTGCGAACAGGCGTAGGCAAGACCGTGCTCTGCCTCGGCGGCGAAGTAGATGCCAGTACGTTCCCACGTCTCTCTTCCTTGCCCTCCCACCCCACCCCTCCTCTTCCCTCGCCAGCACGCAGACTGGCTCAAATCCTCGCCGTGACAGTCTGGAACTCGAAACCCCGCAAACAAGGCGACCCAACCCATTGGGTGGAACTCAAGACCTCGGCCGAGATCCGCAACGACCGTGATTATGACAACTTCGAGCGCAAGCTGCTCAAGTTCTGGATCCAGTCCTTCCTGCTCGGCGTGCCCAAGATCATGGTCGGGTTCCGCTCCCGGGAAGGCATCCTCCTCAAGGTCGAAGAGATTGACGTCGAGGGTATCCCGACGACGGTGGCGCAGAGGAACCGCCGCTGGGATGGAAACACGTGTATCAACTTCGCGGCCGACTTTCTGGAATGTGAGTTGACGGACATGGGTGGTGAGAGAAGTACTTTGATTTCTCGCGAGGCTGACTAGGTCTTACTTCGCTTCTTTTTTCTTCTTTCCACAGGGCTGCGAACTAGAATTGATGACGAGGGCGTCTGGAGAATACGGCGGCGCGCGAGAGACGCCCATATCGAGGTGTTCAGGACGCAAGAAGATACTATTCATGGCAAGATTATCACGGAGGACTTTATCAAGTAGGTTTTCGGAAAGAAACCCCCAGGACGGCTAGTCCTTCCCCGCTTGATGTTCGTGCGATTTTGAAGGGGCCCAGAATGCTAACTTGAAGCACAATACCAGCCACCGCATCAAGCTATCCCTGCCCAAGATGGCCGCGCCCGAGGGCCAGGACGATGAGGTGGAAACAGCAACATGAACGAGGATGGTCGTCAGTGCTCAAGAAGAGTCGTAGTCACTGCAGAGCAATAATCCGTTGATCATTGGCCGTGGGCTTTGTTTTCCCTCTTTTTCTTTAAACCAACCCTATTGAATTACAATGATACCGCCTTGATGCCGTCTATGTACCTAAAGGCCCTTGTCTTTTCGCCAACGCCAGGCTGAAGAGAGAGGAAAAAACAATGCACAATGATTATACAAAGAAGGAAGGATTTCCACATCGAAAAGAGAAAAAGAGAAAACGCTCTGATCCATCCATCCATCCATCCTGCAGACAGATGCCCATTCCTCGGGAGCGCCAGCCCGAAGAGTAGTACCCTGAGTTTTTGGCGACAACTGATCCAGAAGGGTGTTGCTCCTCTTGTGCTGCCTCACCACAACACACAGCACATGCCATTTGACATGTAGAAGAAATCCAAAGGCACCTGAACTTGTATGCCTGCTTCATCAAGAATCAAGCATCCCGCCGTTATCGTCCTCATCGGCCATCATCTTTATGCCGCATCCCGGCCGTCGTAACATGGAGGTGTCACATGACCGATCCCGAGTCATTTAGCAATGTGTTTGAGAGGGTTATAATCAGCGGCACGTCGACAGACCACAAGTGCCCATGTTTGACAATGCACCTCACAAAGCCAATATGAGCCCTATCCAACCGTCGAGAACATGCCATCCGGCCAGGTCATCGAAGGCCTCTCTGTCAGCTGCAAGCCAAAGGCTTTGAACCATGACGTGACACCATATCCGAAGAGCGCATGAGGTCGCTTGTGTTGTACAGGTCCATCCTGACATAAAATTTGAATCACATGATTCGAACGCCATCGCTAGCCTGAAACCAGGAAGAAGAAAAAGAGAAGGGAAAAGGGAGGAGGGGACAGTGGTAAGAGGAAGGATGCGCGAGAACAACCTCATCGCCAAATACGCCTTTAATGGCCGTTCGAAACACCAGGCCAGCGCATCTGCAGGCCACCAACCCAGCGACTGTACAGCTGTTCGGACAGCTGTTTGCAGTGCTCCATACCGGGCATAGCCTCGCGTCCCGGGAAGCGCGCCTCGAGGGCGGCCTTCTCCAGCTCGCGCAGTCTGCTCTCGTCCGACTTGCCACCCCTGGAGGGCGTGGCCGGGGCGCTCTCGGGGACTGCGCTATCTCGGCGCCTGCGGTTGGCGGGCCGTGCAGGGCTATTAGGCGCAGAGAGCTGCTTGTTCATGTTGATGACGGTCCCATAGGTAAAGCCTTCTGGGGCCTTCTGTAGGACGGGGCTCTTCATGATGGCTGGTGCGAGTTTTCTGTCCTTCGCCATGGCGGCGACAAGGCCCTGCATCAGCTGGTAGGCGCCTTCTGGGTCGACCGAGTCGAGGTTCTCAAAGGCTTCTGTCAGCTGGGCCAAGGCCTCCCGCTTCTTCGTGCCGGACGTTTGCGCAAAGACCTCCGCCAGCGTGGGTTCAAGAGCCTTGGTGTACAGCCTGTGGCCAAGCACTGCCTCCTTGCTTGCCAGCTCAGGGGTAGACGCCTGCCTGCGGGGGTCGCGGTTCTCGGCATTGGACCCGCCGGACGTGGTCGTGCTCGTCGACTGTCCAGAAGACTCCGAGTCGCCAGATGGAACCCGGCTGAAAGGGCGTGCAGAAGAACCCATATTGCCATACGACATGTCCATCTGCAGGGGCTGGCGAGCAATGACAGATGATCTTGGTGAACCGTTCCCATCGACCTGCACAATTGAGCGCCGTCGTTCGAGCAGACCTGAGACCTGTCGGACGGTGGTCTTTCGCATTGTGGTGGGCGCAGGCGAGACCTCGATCAGTGGTGCATCTTTGAGGTCCACTCTCCGCATCTCGGGATTCTCTGTCGTCGGCGAAGGGGTTCGTTTCTTGGGTACGTCCTTGGGATCCACCTTGCGCACCTCAGGATGGTCTACAGTGGGTGGGGAGGGCGTTCGCTTCTTGGGTACATCTCTGGGTGCGTCCTTGGGTGGTGGCGGCGGTGGCGGTGCGATCGACTTCACCGTGTCGAAAGTCCACTCCTCTGAATCGTCCTTGTGCGAAAGGGTCTGCAAAGTCTCTTGGTAGTAGACGGGATGCAACCTCCTAGTCTGCTGGGCATCGAACATGTGCTTGCGGTCGATGAGCTCCTGCAGCGCCTCCACCTTGCCGGCGCCGGAGACGAACTTGTGCTTCAACAGCTCCTTGGCGGTCGGCCTCAAATCCGGGTCCTTGTTCAGACACCGTGCCACAAAGTCCTTGAAGTACTTGCTGAAGGGTCCTTCGAGCTTGGGAGGGGCGTTCTTTGGGATATGGAAGAGGACCTTCATGGGGTGGATGTTTGCTAGTGGCGGTTCGCCGTTGGCCATCTCCATCGCCGTGATGGCCAGCGACCAGATATCGGCTTTGAAGCCGTAGCCGGCCTGTTCGATCACCTCTGGAGCCATCCAGAACGGTGTGCCCACGAAGGTGTTCCGTTGGGACTTGATATTAGTGAGTTGCGCAGCAACGCCAAAGTCGGCTAGCTTCACCTTTCCGTTCTCTGCGAGCAAGACATTCGCAGCCTTGATGTCGCGGTGGATCTTGCCCTCGGCATGGAGATACTCGAGACCCAGCAGCAGTTCGCGACAGATGATGGCGATGTTGGTCTCCTCGAAATTGCCTGCTTTCAGCTGCGCCAGAAAAAGAAAAGGGAAACAGTAAGTCAGCATGCGAGAGCAACGAAGGGGGGGAGGCAGATTGGACAAACCAAATCGAGACATGAGCCCCCGCCCAAAAACTCCATGACGATCCATAGCTTGTGCCCTCGCAGGAAGCTTGCCTTGTACTGGGTGACGAAGGGGCTCGCGCACGTGCTGAGGACTGAGATCTCCTGTTGGATCTCCAGGATATCATCGTCGCTGGACTCGAGATCAATCTGTTGGGTGTCAGTATATGCGCACAGGTGTCTGGGGCTGGCTGGATTGATGGCATACATGTTTGATGGCAACCACCTCGCCTGTTGCCTTCTCGATGCCCTTGTACACCACACCAAAGCTGCCGCCTGTTTAAAAACCGTCAATCAGCTTGATGATCTACATCAATCACGAATTGAACATGCTGGGACAGGGCAAAAACTCACGCCCCAGCTCCTCCAGGACCTCATAGTGACTGGCGATATCCTCATCCGCCATGATTTCTCGTGTCGCGTAATTCCACACCGCCTATGAGCAAAAGTGGATACGCTGATGTGGCAAGCGAGCAGCTTGGGCCGTCTCTGGCTGCAGCAAGCTCTCGAAGCTTTTTCTTCTTTCTTTTCCTTTCCTCCTCTCGACAGGACAGCCACCACCCAGCACCAGAAGTAAGAATATTACAGACAATAACAAACGGTGTCTCAAAAATTTGACAATAAAATTGATGTCGTTGGCGTAGTTGTGTTAAGAGAAGGCGGAGAGGGGGGGGGTTGGTTTTGAAGGGCCGAGAGTCAGATGGCCGGCCCTTGACGTGGGTGGGTTTCTAATTGTTTGAATAGAGGTGGTTGGTGGGGCGACGGCTTTAATTGAAAAAGGTGAAGCTCGGGCCACGGCTCGGTCCAGTCCCTCGCCCCCTCCCCAGGATAAGTCGTGGCATGGGGGCGCTACTACTGGATGGAGCAACCACGCTTCAACTGGGACAACTGGGCAGGCCAGGGTAGGCCCTTGTCCAAGAGGTAAAAGGTAAGGCTTCAGGTGACGAATCGATGGGCTTTCATCTCCCTCTTACTCTTCCCATCCACAGAAAGTTCATGGTGGATCTTTGGGCAGCAAGAAGATGCTGTCCATTCAAGAGAATTTAGAGGAACGGTTGGGAGGGAAGGGGTGGGGGGAGCTTGCAGCTTTGTGCATTCTTTATACGTTGCGTGCATTTCGTTCTCCAGTAGAGAGAGGCTGCCTTGTTTCCGTGCAACCAGCGCTGCATTCCAAGCGCGCGCCTCTCCAGCCAATACTATGTTGTCCTCCCAACGCAGATGCAAGTCCGCGGGAAGTGTAGTGGCTGCATATGCCTTAGCGCTCCTACAATGTCTATCATCATAGCACAAGATCTTGATGAGGCCAACATTTGGCAGGCCCCAGGAGGGATACAAGGTGAGCACAACGGTTAGTTGTGAGCCAGGAACATACCTGACACTGTCTCAACTGGAAACGTACGATTTTCCTTTTTCTTCTTCTCTTTTTCCCCGAGGCGAAAGGAAAAAAGAAGAAAAGAAGAAAAGAAGAAGAAATACCTCACATATTATGAATATTGGCTTGTCATAAGTACTCGGGCAGGTTTCCAGGTATGATGCCTGCAGAGTATTCTCATTGTACTATGGTAAAAGAGAACAGAGAGGAAAGAACATCAAGTGGAGAGAATTCGCCTCAGGTGGCAGTTCTTTCGATAACCACCACCAAGTCCAGTACCATGTCCAGACCCTTACCTTGTCACTGGGTTCGGAATGAATTGGAGTCAACAGGGACAGGAGTAGAACGAGTTCCTGTGTGGCGCCGGGCCGAGGTCATCATCCCTCAGCTCATACGAACAAAGCCCCAGTGGAGATCGGCTCATATGAGGTAGGATTTGCCATTCCGTATGTACATTGCTGTGGTACATTGCCTTGAACAACAACAAGAACACCATGGAACCTTATTTTGAAGGCAATCTTGGAAGAAGATGCGTACGGAGATTGGAAATGCCCTGGCTCCCTTTTTTCCGAGCAGTGGCAGAACATGATCTGTGACATCACCGTACCTGGGGGGTTGCAGCAAACATGCCGAAACCCCTCCAGGCCCCTCCCTCTGTAATATACGTACTCTGGTACCGTCCTCAGGTACCGTGATACACCGTACGCAGTAATTGCTTATTGCGCCAGAAGCCAGTGGTAGCGGTGCTGTGTCTCAGTGATTGCTACGGGAACAGCCGAGGGTACAGGCTTGTTTCCCACCCTCCCCCCAGCGGCCCCGTACCTGGCAAGCCTGGGCCCCACTGAGGCTGAACGTGGGCCAGCCTAGTAGACAGTGGTTCTGGCGTGTCTGGCAGTGCGAGACAGGGGTGGGGCGGTTCCCCCAATGTTTACATTGTACCATTTGCATCCCAAGTTGGTCTGCCATGCGTGACTCTGGAGACCAGTCACTCGAGATGCAACTCGCGATAAAAGCATAGCACGGTCGCCTGTGACGGTCATGGCTCCTTTATTCTCTCAATAATCGAGCCTCGGGTCCGCGAAATGCCCGAGTTTTCTTTTTCCTACAGCTGGGTGGAAAGTTGACTGCACCTCTGAGCTCTTGATTCAAACAAACCCTTGGAAATTCCCAGCCACCCGAGATACTTCCCTGTGACGGCAACAGGTACACTGCCTGCTGCTGCCGCCCCACCAGCACCACCAAACAACCTTCAACCCTTTCGCCTCGACTTTGCATTCTGGGTCTTTTGGACGGGGGCAAACCTGTAATTCCAGCATCGTGTCTGTCGTCGTTCAATCAGTGTGTTGTATGCAAGCCTAAGATGCTGTCCAACCGTTCGACGCGCGCCTAGTACAACCACTTCTCCCAAACTCTCGCCCTCCCTCCCTCTCCCTCGGCGTGCTCACCGCTTTCCTGAGCCTCGCAAAACGATGGTGCCCCCTCCGCCATCCATCCCCATGCGGTTTCCATGCTGGTGCAGGGCCGTGTACTCGTACGGAGGAGAGGTATGCAAAGAGAGAAGAGAGAGAGAGAGAGAGAAAACCCCAAAAGTCTAAGGAGCAAACGAAGGCTGCTTAGTCTACCACCCCTCCCTTCCGATGGTCCCTTGCTAACGCGCCAGACTCGCAGTCAAAACGAGACCTTGGCTTCATAGAAGGCGACCTAATAGAATGTCTCAACGCGGGCGACGGTTCCTGGTGGACGGGCAGGCTGCGGCGGGATAGGAGGATGGTCGGCCTGTTCCCCTCCAACTTTGTCGAGGTCCTACCTAACGATTTCCGACCCATGAGCCGAACCACGAGCCCGATGCAGCCTGTGGCCAACGCGACCCAGGGCACCCCCCAGAAGTCGAAGACCTTCCGAAAGCCGTTCGAGGCGTATGCCAAAGCCCCTCACTACACCACCGCAAAGCAACCAGAGACATTTAGAGAGAGTCCCGTCGTCCGCAAACAGAGTCCTGTCCGAAGCAGAGACACGTCCGCCACAGCAGCGGCACCTTTTACAACAAGTCAGAACCGAAGCGTTCAGGATGATATCGGTAGGATTCACACTCCGCAGCTTCAGGGTTATGGGTCTAGGATGCCCTCTCCTGCTCCCTCATTCAATGCCCATGTCCAGCAGCAGCAGCAGCAGCAGCAGCAGCAGCAGCAGCAGCACAGGTCGTCTCTGGATGGTCCAGACGACGCTCCCCCTCCACCACCTCCCCACCGACATGTTCTTACCGCGAGGCACGGCTCCAGCCTCTCTTATGACAGCCAGATCCCATCGCGGCCGCCTATAGACGTGAGGGGCCACAGCTCACACTTGTCGTACGACTCTCGAATACCGCACGATCTGAACCGGCACGGGTCTCACGCCTCTTACGACAGCAGGATGCCACAGGATGTGGATAGGCACGGCTCTTATGGCTCCTATGATAGTCGTATGATGCCAGATCTGTCCAGGCAAGGATCCCACGTGTCACATGAGAACCGGGTTGAGTACGAGCCATACCGCCCTCCTGGGTCAAGGCAGGGCTACCACACCCCTCGAGGACAGTCGCCCGCCCCTTCTGCCTCTGGATCTGGTCTCAACATGACCCCGTCCCCGCTGAGGGAAGCAATGGATGGCGTGATGGAGCAGCTGGATGCCCTTGGTGTATCGCGCGAGCCAGACCCGGCGCCCGAGTCCCCCGAAGCCCCCCTGGACCCTTGGTCGCCAGAATGCTTCGACATGGTCAGCCACAAGTCCAGAAGGCAGAGAAAAGAGACAACACGGCCCCTGACAGCCATTGCCTTTACACAAGCAGATTCTGGCTACGGCACCGGCAGCGCCGACTCGTCACAGAACCACAACCACGCAGTAAGTCTAAGTCACGACCAGGATGGCCGCCCCCCCGAGCTGAGCACCTATGTGGAGCGGATGGAGACGCGACTGCGAAGTATGCACGCACACAGTTCTGCCGTAGCCGACGAAGCCGTTGACGACGAGCCCCCTCCCCCACCCCCTAAGGGCCGGGTGTTTGAGAGGCCGAAATCGTCAATGGACACTCGTACTGAGAGCCAGGACCGCAGGCTGCGAACCAAGCGGTCGGGATACGACATCAGCAAGGCGCTGGGCCGGACGTTTACTACCAAGACCAATTCCACGAGCGCTTCGTCCAAGACCAACAGCAGTTCGGCCACACAGAGCACGGACCGGAGTTTGATGAGCGGCATATCGGCCGGAGGTATCAGTGCGACCAGCGCAGGGAGTATGGCTCGCAAGAATAGGAATCGTGCCCAGAGCGCGCTCGGGATGCACGACCTCGGCCTCGACCGGCCTGACTCTCCTTTTACCGGAATCAGCTACCACAGCAGCCATGCCTCGGAGGCATTTCTGCGGCCCAAGTCCCAAGCCGGCTTCGTGGACGATCCCATGGGCAACCTGGGCGGGCTCGCGCCTCCCACGCCCAAGAAGCGGAACTTCTTCAAGAAGCTCATGGACACGGCCAAGACGGGCGTCGCAAACGGCCGAGGGAGCATCGCGACGAGCGGTGGCAGCTCCATGCAGTCCCTGCAGTCATCGCCCATGCCAGCCACCATGGGCAGCAGCCTGGGTGCCATCTCCTCGACAGGCTCTGGTTTTCCTAGCCCTGCAGCCTACGCGGCGCGCGAGATGGGACTTGCCTCTGGAACGGACTGGGTCCAAGTCCGCCGCGATGTGAACCGGTCCAACACCCTGAGCCGCAATGAGAGGAACGATCGGAGGGACAGGTGTCTGATGCTGGACTACCCGGCGCTCGACCCCGTAGACGAGCTGTACGGTAGTATCGATGGTGATGAGGGCGCAGACGGCGAGCCGATTGCCAATCCAACGGACTACCAGGTCATCAACTTTACAAATGTCGATAAGAACTCTCGCTTCATCAAGAGCCTCCCGCCCATGACCACTGCCATCACGCTGGCGACGACGTATGTTTGCAGACCGTACCGCAGCGACGTGCAGCGACTTCGAGCCATCTTTACCTGGGTGGCTGAGATTATCTGCTGGGAGGAGGACTTTGAAGGGAGTGACGAGGTTGACACGCGTCGCATCATACAACAAAAGCGGGCCTGTGCGCAAGAGTATGCAGTGCTGGTGATGGAGATGTGCGGAGCGGTGGGTCTAGAATGCGAGGTGGTCCGAGGCTACCTCAAGACGCCAGGCGAGATCCCAGAGACCAACATGCTACCACGGCCGAACCACTGGTGGAACGCGGTGCTGGTCGACGGGGAATGGCGCATGATGGACTGCTGTCTTGCAAGCCCATCGAACCCCAAGCGTACCCTGTACTCGAGCGTCGGCAGCGGTTCTGCTGATTTCTGGTACTATCTGACACGCCCGACGGAGCTGTGCTGGACACACATGGCAGAGGACCTTGAACAGCAGCACATCTGCCCTCCGGTCGCGCACGAGGTGCTCCTGAACCTCCCCTGTGCCTGTCCGCCGTACTTTATCAACGACCTGCAGATGATTGACTACAACACGAGCCTCACCCGGATCGAAGACCTCGAGATGGTACACATCACCTTCAACGTGCCAGCCGACGTGGAGATCGCGGCCGAGGTAGAGACGCGCGCGCTCCGACGAGATCAAGACGGCGACTTTTACGAGAGCGGCGACGTGATGAGAAAGCGGGCCCTCGCCCAGTGCGAATGGTTCGGCGGCGTGAAGCGGTACACGGTCAAGGCTCTCCTCCCTGGCGACGAAGGTCACGGCACTCTCAAGGTCTACGCGGGCAAGCGTGGCCTCATGCACAGCATCAAGGACATCCCGCACCCGATGGCGTTCGCGATCCCCATCATCCACACCGGCGAGAACCCGGCGTACGAGTTTGTCACCCGGCACCCAACGCCGCACGCACAGCGCCACGACATCTACGTGGCGCAGCCGCAGTGCCAGCGACTCGCACTCAACAACACCTTTGTCTTTGCCATCCGGCAACACCCATCGTCGGCACCCGATGGCTCTGCCATGACGCCCTCGTCGAATCCGGGCAGTGCTAGTCCTATCCCGTTCATCCGACCAGCATCAGCCATGAGCATGTCTGCGTCTTCCAACCCGAGCTCGTATAGCAACACGAGCGGCGGCGGCGGCGGCGGCGGCAAGAAGCCTGCGAAGCTGGCGATCCAGACGCCCGGCGGCAAGATCCTGCGGCTTATGAGGAAGGAGGACCGAGGCCGCGGCGTCGGGGTCGGCAGCTCAGCGAGGAGCATGGGTGGCGGCGGTGGTGACGATGAGGTTAGTGACGGGGGCACGTGGGAGACGATCATCAAGTGCTCCGAGCGTGGTGTGTGGAGGGGTCTCGTGCTTGCGGATCGCATTGCCAAGTGGTGCGTCTTTGCGGAGTGGCACTGTGAGGGCTGAGGATACGTTGGCCATCTCCTCGGAAGTCAATTCTCCTTGCAAGCTCAGCAGTGCAAGGTGGTGGAGATTGATGGTCAGAATTGGGGGCAGGGTGTCGTGTAAAGTTTTTAGCTCTGATTCCGGAGCATTGGGAGGGGAGGTTTCCTTCACTCGGCTGCATGTCTTTCGGTGTGCGGATGGGGGCATTTAGTGTGCATGTCGACTGGCGTTTTCACAGGTATGATTACTCTTGACAGGTCTATCGGAGTATTGTCTTCATAGCATCATCGATCGGGCTTGGAGGGTTGGGGGGGTGGATGGGAACAACAACAAGCGCTTGCCACACCGGACAAGAAGGTTGGTGTCTGAGGAACACGACGACGACCTCGACTTTGAGAGCGAGTCTGTCTTTGTTATCATTATTATTGTTATTCCAAAACGGAGAGCGGGGAAGACAAACGACGCAAACACAAATCATGAGCGCTCTCATGTGTAAGAATAGCAATACAAAGTAATGGTACATCTTTCTTGAAGTTTGATTGTTTCCGGAGTGAAGGTAAGAGCTTTTCTTTCTATAGGCATGATGTCATGAATATCGAAATTGAAGGAACGCACTTTTGGAGAAGAAGAAGAAGAGGAAAAAAGAAGAAGAAAAAGAAAGAAAGACCAGTAGAAAGGTGCAAAGTAGATAAACACATGATAGTATAATATCTAGGGCGGCAGAGTAGTTTCTCTGGTAACCCTAACCCACTGACTGCGTCGGTGAATTTTCGGGGGTTACAGTAGCACCTGCCATCCGAGCAAAATGTCACCCGACGATGCCTTTTTGCGCAAATGGGAACGCAATTGATTGATTTCTCATCATTTTCTTGTCGGCGGCATATCAATTGAAAAAAGCATTGCCAAATCCTACTACTGATAAGAGTTCCCTCTGTCTCTGGAGGGGTAAGAATATTTTCTCGTCTATGCACATTGTTGTTTATAATTCATATAAAGAACCTCTCTTAGTTGCTTTAAATTTTCTCAGCGTCATTGACAAGTCGGATTCTCTCTCATTTACCTTTCAGACCTTAGTCAAGGCTTGACAACGAATTGACTCGCCTGCACTGTTTACCAGCTTGGGAACCAGACGAGACTCTTTCCTTCTTCGCCTCTACTACAATTCTACACAACTCTTACACCTCGATTGCTTAGACGAATCAGATCAATTCCTCCCTCCTCCGTCCAAAATGGGCAGCACACCACCAGCACCGCCCTCCATCGAGGTCAACAAACTCACCTACTCGTTCGCCGACTCCTCTCTGGGCGTGACAGACATCAGCCTCTCGGTCCCGCCGCGGTCCCGCACGCTCCTCATCGGCGCCAACGGTGCAGGCAAGACCACGCTGCTCCGGCTCCTGGCGGGCAAGCGCCTCGCGCCCTCCAACACCATCTCCATCTCGGGCGTCGACCCCTTCAAGGACGGGCTCGAGGGCGTGACCTACCTGGGCCTCGAGTGGGTGCTCAACCCCATCGTGCGCACCGACATCGGCGTCGTCGAGCTCCTGCGCTCCGTGGGCGGCGACGCCTACCCCGAGCGCCGCGACGAGCTCGTGCACGTGCTGGACATCGACACCGCCTGGCGCATGTCGGCCGTCAGCGACGGCGAGAGGCGCCGCGTCCAGCTCGCCATGGGCCTCGTGCGGCCCTGGACCGTCCTGCTGCTCGACGAGATCACCGTCGACCTCGACGTCCTCTCGCGCGCCGAGTTCCTCGCCTGGCTCAAGCGCGAGACCGAGGCCCGCGAGTGCACCATTGTCTATGCCACGCACATCCTGGACAACCTCGCCGGCTGGCCCACCCATCTTGTGCACATGCACATGGGCACCGTGCGCGAGTGGGGCGAGACGGATAAGTTCCTGGCCCGTCTCGACGGGGAGGAGACGACGGGGAACTCGCGCCTGGGCGAGGTCGTGCTGGGGTGGCTGCGGAGTGATTTGAAGGATCGGGGCCCGCGTAGCCAGAACAGGCGAGGGCCTGAGGGGAAGACGTATGGGATGGGTGGCACGCAGTTGGGCGGATATGGGCTCGAGAGCCGAGATTGAGATGTGAAGAAGTGTAGGCGGATCTAGGGAGATAAGGGCTTGCTTTTCTTTTTTCCTTCCTTTTTTTTCTTCCTTTTCTCTTTCTTTCCCTTTACTTTACCTGATGAACGAGAAGGCAGAAGGGAGGAGATACGTGATGGACGACGTCCAATGATTTTCAACAATATGCATGCATGGAACTTGGAGTTTTATACGAGAGGAACAGACTTGGTTGGCTTGGGAGGCATCAAGAAAGAAAAAGGGCAGCGCATTTTAACAAGGCGCTGGGCAGGCATGCCGATCTATTTTCAACATAGACTGGGTTGGCTGGGTACAGGTTGCATGGGATGGCTTCAACAGTGGCTGGGTTTGCGTTTTGAGCAGAAACGGGAACAAGACTTTTCTGACTTCTTTTTTTCTGCTTCTTTTTTTTTTCATCAGCTCTCATGTCTTCAAGGTAACTAACTATCATGGGCTGGGCAGGATGGGGGTTTCAACAGGCCATTGGCATACCAATCTCAACATGTCAGGCATATCATGGACTGCTCACAAAGAGGCAGTAGAAACCTGAGACAAAGTACTGGATACATTATTCTATATAAATTATATACCATGGGGTATCTCTGGGCCTTTCTCTCTTTGTCTTTACAACCTTGCTCCTCAACATCCATTTATCGTCGTCAACGTCTATTCATCTCTCTATGTCCCAATGACTCACTTGACGCCAAGATAAAATATATATTTTCTCTTCATCTCTTTCTCCTTCTCCTTTTTTTTTATATATATATTTTTTATCAAGGCAGCTCAACCCTATGCGATTCGGAATTCATCTCGGCAGGAAGCCCATTGCCAGGCATCTCTCTGTAGTAGTACTCCGGCGGAACCTGCTGCTGGCCCAAGATTCCCGTCTCCGACCCTGAGGGCGACACCTTGTGGCCCGGCATCTCCGCTCGCCGGTACTCCATCCCCTGGCCCACCATCTCATAATACGTATTCTTGGACGTCTGGCTGGCATAGGCGTCCATGTCGGACCCGGGTTGGGGAGTCCCCCCGGACTGCTCCAGCTCGGCCTTCTTCCTGGCGCTGGCGTCGTTCCTCCGTTTCCTGCGCAGGAAATATAATACAGATGCTGCGACAATCGCCGCAGCGGCCAGACCCCCAACCACACCACCGGCGACAGCGCCCGTCGAGGACGACGAGGAGCTGCTGCTGCTGCTGCTGCTGCTCCCGGCAGTGTTGCCCGCAGCACCGGACGACGACGACGACGCCCCCGAGCTGCCGCTGCTGCTGCTATCCCCAGCCGAGGTCGCGGTCGCGGCCGCGGTGAAGTTCTGCACGCTAAACACCTGCTCGAGCGCAGAGCTAGTAAAGTCAGCGGTGCGGCTGCTGCCGGCGTAGTAAGCCTGGACCGCGCTGGACTGGACGTAGACGGTCTTGTTGCTGTCAAAGGCGTCGGTCCAGCTCATGCTGTTCAGGTCGAACACGGCCAGGCCCTGCGGGTGGGTGTCCTGGGTCCTGTACGGGCCCAGGTAGTAGTCCGGGCTGTACAGCTGGGTGGTGTCGACGCCGCCGATGGCCAGGACCTGGCCGCCGCCCATGTGCTCGCACGTCAGGCCGTGGCGCGGGTGCAGGGCGTCGTACGAGGCCTGGAACCAGTGGAACGAGGGCAGCGACAGCACGTACAGGTCGTCCCAGGGGATGGCGTCGTCGCCCAGCGTGCCGTTCCACCCGGCGTAGACGACAATCTCGTACGTCTCGTTGGAGCTGGCCGCCCCCGTCATGCAGAACTCCTTGCGCGTCTGCGGGGCCGCGCCCGTGGTCGCCTGCTCGTACCACGTCCCTGTCGAGGGGTCCAGGATCTGGATCGTCGAAAGGCTCTCCATGTACTGGTCGTCTGGGTCGTCGCGGAACCCGCCTGCCGAGATGACCACGCCCGACGGGCCAAAGTTGGGCACGTAGAGCATCTGCGCGTAGCTCGCCCACCCTTCCATCGAGATGCCCGTCACCGTCGTGTTGGTTACCGTGTTGGTGTTGAAGTCGTAGCTCAAGAGGCCGCTGATGGGCACGTACGTCTCGTTGGCGCTGTAGTCCATGTTGCCGCCCAGAAAGTACCCCGTGCCGTTGCCGCTCGCCACAGAGCCCAGGAAGGCCCGCGACCCGGTTGTGAAATAGGATGCTGCTGTGTCGTTCAGGTTCGTCCACGTGCCCGTCGAGCCGTCGCCGCTGGGCTCAAACGACCAGAGGCCCGAGTCCTGCCAGGCTTCGTCGCCCACTGGCGGGTACCGGCCTGCGAAGCCCGTGTACATCAGCCCATCGTTGACCCAGGATCCGCCGTAGACCAGATTTGGCACGCCCGATGGTTTTTCCATAGACATGATCGAGGCAGAGGTCGGGGTGAAGTCGCTACTTATGTCGATATAGAGCAGTGTATCTGAGTACTGGTACTGCACGCCGTCGCCGCTCGAGTAGGAGAATGTGCCGCCATCTATGTAAATCTTACTGCCCAGGACGACGGCTATTCATGGTGGTAATGAGAAAGATGACCAGTCAGCGACGAAGGACAGCCTTGTATGAACAGAGACAAGGGCTGATTGGTTGGTGAGCTTACTTACATGAGTGGTAGCCTCGTCTCATGAAATATGTGTCTGATACAGCGCCATCGGCCTGACGTGCAACTAGAGAGGCTGCTATTGTCTCCTCTCTTGCAAGAGCTGAGCCCAAGCATGCACCCAACATAAGAAATAACTCCATATCGTAAAGATATGGCGCGCGCCCTTCAGTGATGAGCACGACCACGAAGGACGTCAGAGGAGGTGGCCAAATAGAGACTCAAGATTCGAATGAAGAGAGGGGAGAAGTGGGAAAAAAAGACCAAAGGTCCTTGTGGAGGTGTGAACATCCAAAGGCGCCCGCCCCCCCCTTCGACCAGGGCATTTCCTTCGCGGACCCATGAGATAACTGGAGCGTATAATACTGTAGAGCTACAGCATAGTCTGGTACATACTATTATGTTGCTTATTTGTGGGTTTCGACCCCATGTCGTACAACCATTCAGCTGTACTATGTAAACGCCCCTGCAGATGGAATTTTGATTAAACAAGGGTGATCTGCTGGTGAAAGGCTGTCGCTGCCGAGAGTCTGGTAATGCGAAGGATTTGGATCCCTGCTATGATGATGTTATAGGTGGTATCAGCCTCCTAAGAGGGCATTGGTCTGCCGTTCGCTAAGCGCTAAGTCAATCCTCTTGTCAGAGATCGCCCACTCCAGATTGTCGAGCACGAGGCTGACCTCGAGACGCCACTGTTGTTGTTGTTGTTGTTGTTGTTGCTGCTGGGCCACCATGTTGCCGTGCTGTGCCGCCGTGTTGAGGCTCAACAGGTCAGGATCACGTTTCACGCAGCCCAAGATCAAGTCTCAGCATTATCATGCCCAATGTCTTTCTCTCTTACAGTCTTCTCTCTAGCCACGAGCGCGCTTCGCTGATAGATCGTGGGACCTGGCTAGTTCCAGAATGTGGAGGGAGTGGGGGCCCAACCGGGCTTAACTTGGCATCTGGTCCATTGGCCTTTTGTTCACAAATATACTTCTTCGTGGCCCCACAAGGTTCCGGTCTATGGGAAGAGAGATGGGGGGAGAGATGTGGATACGCACCAGGACCACGCCCTTTCCGTGTGAAAGTCAGGCGAGACTCTGGGGAAGGATGAAAGGGGGCCCGCAGAGCAAACCTGGCGTAGGATCACCACTCCTCAAAACACCAACCAACGCACTCACTGTAACTAATATGAAAATCCGACCTCGATTCCGGGGGTATGCTATTCTATGTGAAGACCATGAGAAGATGAAAAGAGAGAGAAAAACAAAGTCGACGCATAGTTCAAAAGTGCTAACCAAGGGAGAGAGATGCACCTACTACACATTTAATTCAGTGCCTGCTGCTGTCATTGCCTCCCTACCACCGAATCATTTTGGTCCTTCCCAACGCCGTTCTGCCCGCCATGTAGTTCGTCGACCTTCTCGCATCAATGAAATTTGTCTTGTTTTGTTTCATGTGTTGTCTTGAGATGGTCAAGATCGTCAAAGCATGTACATTCGAGTATTGGTGCCTCTACTGCAGATAAGGAGCCAAGGCCTGCTGGCCCTCGGGAGATACTCTCTGCTGGACAAACTGCAGAAGCATGCCGTTGGCCTGTGCGTTGGTCTTCTTCATGTACTCGCTGACCCAGACCTGAACGTCGGTGAGCTCAGGAAAATCATCACGCGGCCCGCGCTTGCATGTGTTCAGGGGTGTGTAGCCGAGACCGAACCCGATGTCGTCCACGTCTGCATCTGTGATGATCTCATCGCCGAATCCGACCGCCACCTTGGGTGGGTTCTTGAGGAGATCCAGCAGCGCATTGGCTGTCCAGCCCCAGCCCTTGTTGCCGTAGGTGATTGCAAACTCTTTCGAGTCGCAGAGCGTTTTGGTATATGAGATGACGCCAATCTTCCTGTCGACAGGGCGGGCTAACGAGCCGGTCGTCTTGAGGATGATGCTCTGGTAGATGGCTGGGAACATCTTGGCTTGCAAGGCTTCGACATGTTTGATGAAGAAGTCAGCACCCAAGCCGTGGTCTGTCCGCGCCGAAACCAGATGGTAGAAGCGGACAAATCGCTGCTTGTATGAATCCGAGGGTTGCGCCTGCAGCTTGGCAAGCGTGAGTTGCAAAATGGTCGGGAAATACGCCTCCAGCGTCGTCCTGCCAGCGTATATGTCAGTTTGAAGGTACAATGGAGACATCTACCACATGGGGGAATTTACTTACCCATCAAATGCAGCTATGACTGACTCGAGAATGTCGAAGGCGTTCTGCTCCGTCTTCTTCACATTCAACAATCCCTGGAATACACCCAGAACCTGCTCCAGTTGTCTGTTCTCCAGGATGACTCGCTTGGACTTTGGCACCATAGCCGCCAAGAATCGGGCGCAACCGGGCACGTTGCCCCTCGTCTCCCATACGGCGGGCGCAAGAATATAAGGCAGGAGCGTGCTGAAGTTGGCAGGCAGTTCGTTCGATGGGGTGGCCTCGAGCAGGGCGGCGAAGATCTGGAAGGCATATGGGACAAATTCTATTACGGTCAGTCTTGAAATTCCACATCACGACTGCTTGAAATGGTTTCTCTTACCCGAGATGTCCTGGTTGAGGATGTACGAGAATGGTTCCCATAGACGCTCGTACAGCATGGCTTCTTGCGAGGGACTGGAGAACCGGACAAGGGCTCCCATGGCCTCGAACAGGTAGTAGTAGAATCGAGGATTGCTGGGGTTAGCCTTGATGACACCGACAATGTTGATGAGGTGATTCAAGACGCCATCCAGGATGGGTTGTATTCCCTGGTTGATCACGATCAGGACTCTCATGATGCAGCGCATCAAGAACTCATTCTCTTGCATCTTGGCTGGGGCCTTGTCCTTCTCAACAAGGTGGAACAGGTGGTCGAGGAGATCCTTGGCGAGTGGCTCAATATCCGCCCTCGAGAATGTGTGCTCGCCTTGGTCGTTTGTCAAGAACAGGACCCGTTCCACCGCGATCGCAGCATATGTGTATACAACATAATTGTCCGAGGCCATGTTCTTGATAAGCGGCTGGAATGCGGCTTGCCATTGCTCCCTAGTCAGCTGGCTGCGGAAGTTGTGAAGGTATTTGATAGCGTCGACCTTGGAGATGGGCTCGACCCCGGCATCGTTCAAAAGATCGGCGGCGATGTGGCTCTGGAAGAACTCGACGACATTGACGTGAGGATTGACCGTCTTGACACCCTGCGCGGTCGTGACGGCACCCTTGGCAGCAACGGCCAGGTACAGGTACACGGCCGTGTCCTTTGCCTTCCAGTCTTTCTGGCCCTGCGTCAGATAATGGTCGATGTACTTGAAGACGACGCTCGTGACCAGAACCTCAAATCTCTCGAGCAGCTTCCGCAGGAAATCGGTGGCGGCGCGTCGCCTAGAGTCCGTGTCCGATCCCTCGAGATCTCTTCGGATGAACTCGATGGGCTCGTCTTCGAACATCTCGATGTCCGACTCGCGGAGGGTGACGTTGGGCAGAATCACCTTCTCGACAATCTGGCCCAGGATGTTCTCGTCATGGAAGGCGGCCGCATGCTTGGACCCGGCGACGGCGGTCAGGAACTGTAAGGCCTTGCTCACCAGGAGGTCGTACTTCTTCTCGGGCCCGATGGTCGACAGGAGGTTCCACACCGAAGTTATGAATCGCTCGCAGTAGGGGGTGAAGTCCTCATCGTACTTGGTCGAGAAGAGCGTCAGAGCCTCGCATATGTCTGCCTTGACATGCTCCAGCGCTGTTGCCTCGTCCTCGTCGCCGGCGAATATGGGATTTGTGTACGACAAGTACTTTTCGAGGAGGCCGAATATATACGGCAGGTTGCCTTCGATCGTAGGGGGCAGATCATGGCATGTAAGATCGTAGATTATCCTGACCATCAAGCTCATGGTCTCGAACCAACCCTGCAACGGCGCGGCGTTGTCCTTGTTCGCGTCTATCTGTTGGTCTGTGATGCGCAGCAGCTCACCGTACGCCGGTCCAAAGTGTTGCACGACGTGGTTGACTTCGGCATACAACTCGTTGGACTGGAAAAGCGGTCGCCAGCGCACGAAGATGGAGTGTGCAACCTCCAAAACTCCGTTGTTCACCTTGTAATCGGTGGGCGAGATTCGGCTAACGAGGTCCTGTAGAGCACGTAAGGTCAGTAGGCGGATTTACTCGAATGTAGGGGAGACATGACGATTGCACACACCTGTATCAAGGTATCCCACCGTGTCCAGAAGTCTGAGTCGGCAATGACGCTGATAGCCTCACCAAGCTGACTCTGGATGTTGGGGGGTGATGTGATCATGAGGCCCACGAGCTCCTGCTTGATGGTTGCAACCTCGCCTGCAGGCAGCTTGTGTTCTCCATCTTCATTCACATAATTCAGGCGAACGAAGTTCTTGAAGGCGAGCGCGGCGGCGAGACGTGTCTTGACGGGAAGGCTCTGCTCGGCGACGATCTTGAGCAGCTGGAGGGAGTATTGGGGTTTCTTCTCCTCCTGCTTGAGGAGGTTCTCGGCTTTGCGGTGCTGCTGCGGATCCAGGGTTGCATCCAGCAGCTGGGCGATGTTCTGGATCTCTGCTGCCATGTTGACTTGTGGAGAAGAAACTCTATCAAGACCAACGACGATCCGAGATGCAGCTGCGGTAGTCGGATTGGGAGGAGGTTTGGTTTTGTGGGGGTTGGGGAGGTTGATCGAAGGCAGCTCTGTGAAATTTCCAGGCCGGCGTTGGAAAGTAAACGAAAGTTGATGGACCTTGCAGCAGCTTGTTGCTGCTTGGTTGCTAGGCTGCTACAACTAACTGCCAGGCTGCGAGGTGGTCAGTGCAGTCCCTGGCTGGTGTGGGGTGACTGAGGGGCTCAAGAGGGGCAACCTTGCAAGCTCAGGAAGCGTAAACAGCGAAGGCAATGCAGTACCAGAAGTACCGGAAGCTAACAATGGTGTACTACGTAATAATAGCAGTAGTAGAGCCTGCCGTCCTCTCAACAGAGACAAGGGCATGCGGCGTAACGCCAGTAGTGTCGCTGCCAACCCAGGACCATATATACATAGGCTCTGAAAAATAAACTTACTACGTTCATGAGAATTTACAAAAGAATATTGGACAATTGAAGAAAAAAAAAGAGAAAAAAAAGTATTGTGGATGAAAGAAAGAAAAAAAGATACAGGAAAAATATGAGAGGGAAAAACAAAAGTAAAGGTCGTGCTGAGAATCGAACTCAGATTGCTGGAAAGGACGTAGTTTTAAGCGTCAGAATCCAGAGTGATAACCATTACACTACACAACCGACCTAGTTGAAATCCCAGTCATAATCTTCTAACCATATACCACTAGTTTTTAGGTGAAAACGTGCAGACGCCTGACTGGTCCCATTTCCTCTACACTAAGTCCCTACGCACATATCCCGAGTCGCGTCAAATGCATATGCAAGCCTCAGCGCGTCGTTCAAGTAAATAATCAGCAACATCATTAGGAACGACGAGTTAGGTTTTTGATCTTTTCATGAGGGTCTCGCTCGTGCCTTGTGTTATTCCTTTCTTTTCTTTTTTTAAAAAGATATTCCCGTCAACTTCAAGGATGAGATGGAAGGCGTATTCAAAACTAGAATACAATCCTTGATTGACATTGTTGTCGAAGGCAAGTACTACCCTCAGTTTTGTCCCTTTTCTTCTTCTGTTTCAATTTTCCAAAGCAAGACTGACACGCCTGCTGCATCTCTAACACCTTGTTGCAGCCTCCAAAGTCACCGCCAAGAACCGCGCCACCGATGTCAGGCCCAAGGTGGTAGAACTCACCTCGGTCGCCTACAACCAGGGCGTTCTGCCTGAGGAGTTGGTCCAGCTCGTTGACCTCATCATCTCACGAAGCTACCTGGACCAGGCGAGCCTCAACAGCATCATCAGGAACCTTTATCCGGTCGCAGCGGTCTCGGAGGATGTCGTGCTCAGGATCATCGGATCTCTCGGCCTAGGCGAGCTGAAGCCGTCTCTTGCGCTGCAGAGCTCGCTTCTGCAGTGGGTCATTCAGGTCTACCACGTGCTGGACGCAAAAGCGCAGGCCGTGCTCGCCCGGGCGTACGGTGTGCTCTTCAGCCTGCTGGACGTCTCCGCCACCAGGCCACAGTTGTTCCACATCCTGGCCATCATCACGAGACGGAAGCATGTGCAGCACTACAGGATTCAGGCGCTACTGAACCTCACCCGCCAGAACGCCAACGACCGCCACTTGCAGGGCCTTCTCCGTGTCTACAGGAACTACTACCCCGAGATCATCGTTGGCAGCCCAGGCAAGGGGAGCACGTTCAAGCTCCCGGACCCGGAGTGGAAGGACAGGCTGTCTGTAGTCCAGAGGATGCACCGCGAGATGCAACAACAAACCAGCTCTTCAGGTCCCCGAGATGGCTTCAAGACAGTCCAGCCTCACGTGGCTGGACCCAAGGGGGCAAGGGCAGCAGCCGCTGTTCCCGGTGTGCAGACGTCCAATGCGCACGAGAAATCAGTGACCTTGGAAGAAATCGACAGCGCTGAGAGCCTTGCTCTCAATGTTGAGAAAGTCGAGCTGCCAGACCACCTCGCCGCCGTCCTGATTGACCCTCTCCTGCAAAAGTTCATGTTGCTGCGGCCTGACAAGGACTGGAAGCGCGCCTGGGTGTGGATGGACACGCAGATCTCGGAGATCTTGAGCGGGGATGCAGACGAAGATGCTTTGATACACACGTTGAAGGTCATTCGCGAGTACGCGCAAGCATCCAAGGTGGGGATTCCTCTTCAACTTGTGCATGAGATCCAGGATTGGCGCTGATGACCCCCCCCCCCCCGGCAGGATATATCTCCCTTCTTCCATGGGCTCGTGAGACTGGCTGGGAACAGGCTGCATCTTCAAGAAGGCAGCGGCACACAGATTTATGATGTGCTCGCATATGCACCCATCATGGATTCGAAAGGTAAACGGCAATGGAAGGGCATGGTGACTGTGACACGGGCGAGACATGACTAACTAAATGGACAGATCTGTCTGCATTTGTGGCAGCACTTCAGTCGTCGCTCGACGGTTCTGCGGAGGGGCAGCTGGACCTCCTCGAGCTGTACACCAAGCTCATGCGCCGTTGGGGCGTCGTACTACTCTCCAGCGATGCTATTCCTCCACATGCTTCCTCTTGCCTCGCTACCGTCACTGAGCAGGCGAACCAGCTCAGCCTGACCCTCCTGCAGACCTCTCCCACCGAATACACGTTTCTCAAGATTCTCGACTTCTACGAGCGAGTCGCCTCCATCTACTCCAGGCCACATCTCCTGCGAAGTATACAGATCACCATCCCGCCCGTGCTTCTCGTCTACACCCTCCAGTTCAGCACGTGCCTGGCAACAGTCTCTCGTTTGTGCACCATCCTCACAGCGTATAAGCAGGCCTGTGCAGTGTACATGTCCAATGCAGCCAAGAAGCTCGGCCCGGCCTACGACAAGGTGCAGGTAAACACCTTCAACGGCTTCCTCATGGACATCTGCAACTGCCTGTGGCGAGGAAAAGCCTTCGTGAGGAGTGACGCGCACGCGAGAGGGTGTATGGTCGCTGACGGGGTCACCACCGCGCTCCGCCCCTACGTGGCCTCCCTGACCGACAGCGGAAGCGGCGACATGGCCCTGGAGGCGCTGTTCACCATGAGCTACTCGCCGCTGCTGTGCCTGCAGGCCATGGACCACGTGCGGCAGCTGGAGGAGCAGGAGGACGAAGACGTCGAGCTGAGGGCGAGGCATGCAGGCCCCATCACGCAGAGAAGCCTCGGACAGCTTGCGAGGCAGGGCGGGCTGGAGCTCGTCTGGCAGAATTACAGGCTCGGGGTGCTGCGACACCTCAGCGACAAGGAGTGGAGAGGCATCTCGGACCTGATGTACAGCACCATGAGAAACCTGCTGGACGCGAGGGCCAAAGCCTGATGATCATCACCACAAAGCCCGAGGTCGTCGTCGCACCCGCATTGCTCTCTGCTACATATTGACAAGAGAACGAAAGTAAAGCGGAATAAAAAGAAAAGAAAGAAGTCTCGAAAACAGAAGCAGTTGGGCGGCATATAAGCAAAGTCTCTGTCCCGGGCCCGGAACCTCGGCTCATCGGTCAAATCATGGCGGGGACGATCTTTGCGGGGTCCGGCCGCGGTTTCTGAACCTGACGCGCCCCGGATTTCCCCAGCAGTTTCCCTCCTGTTTTCAACTCGGCAATCTTCTTTCCTTTGGAAATCAACAGAGGATGAAGAAAGAAACAGCCGACAAATTCGTCGGACTTGCTGGCTCCCTAACCAAGCCAGCCTAGCCTGACATGATTTCTGGTTATTTCACCTTTGGCTTGAAGACCTTACTTCACTGTGCCGCCTTACGACGTGTTTGTTGTCGACCTTGACGCATCAGGGCTCGACAATTGGTTATATTCAACTCTTGTCCACCATGGTCGGTCCACCGCCCCTGGCGGGCCTCAAGGTCCTCGAGTTCGCCGGTCTAGCTCCAGGTATAATACAATGAACCTACGCCTCTCCCCTCCCCGGCCTGCATGGCAACGCTGGCTGACTCTGCTCCATGTCCACTCCCCCCAGGCCCCTTCGCCGGCCTCCTCCTCGCTGACGCAGGCGCCTCCGTACTCCGCATCGACCGGCCCCTCCCGTCTCCCACCCCCGACGGCCTCACGCGTCACAAGACCTCCATCGCCATCAATCTCAAGTCCCCCGCAGGCCGCGCCCTCGTCCTCCGTCTTGCGCGCGAGGCCGACGTTCTCATCGAGCCCTTCCGGCCCGGCGTCATGGAAAAGCTCGGCCTCGGTCCCGAGAGGCTGCTTCAGGCGAACCCAGGCCTCCTCTACGCGCGCATGACGGGCTTCCGCCGTGATGGCCGGTACAAGGACATGGCGGGCCATGACATCAACTACCTCGCCGTGTCGGGCGTGCTGGGCCTGCTCGGGAGGAAAGACCAGAAGCCCACGCCACCCATCAACATACTGGGAGACTTTGCCGGCGGAGGCGCGACGTTGTTTCAGGGCATCCTCCTGGCCTTGCTGGCGAGGGCCAGAACAGGCAAAGGCCAGGTGGTGGAGGCCAACATGGTCGACGGCGCGAGCTATCTGGCAACCTTCCCGCGCTTCGCCAAGAAAACGCCCGCCGGCGACGGACCGCGCGGGACGAACCTGCTCGACAGCGGGTGCCCGTTCTACGACACGTACGAGACGCGCGACGGCAAGTTCATGGCTGTCGGGGCGCTGGAGCCACAGTTCTACGCAGCGCTGGTGCACGGCCTGCAGCTGGAGGGCCAGGGCTGGGAGTCGAGACGGATGGACCGTGCATGCTGGGACGAGATGCGACGGACGTTTGAGGGGGTTTTTAGGAGCAGAGACCGTGCCGACTGGGAACAAGTGTTTGACGGGACCGATGCCTGCTGTACGCCGGTACTCGAGTACAGCGAGCTCGAGGCGCAGAGACAGGCGCGGGAAGGCGACCTGAGGCCTGCCGTTATGCTGCGGGAGACGCCGTGTCTGGCTGTTGATACCGGCGAGAAGGGCTCGAGCTGTGGTCGTGCTGGTGGTGCTGATCACGGGCCGAGTCGCGGTCAAGGACCCGGTGTCAAAGGGGATGGCTACGAAGGGAGGCTCATGATGCCTGGAGAAGGAGGAGGCGAGACACTGAAGAGCTGGCTCGGGTGGGAGAAAGGAAGGCACTTTGACGTGGACGAGAATGGTGGCTTGCTGCTACTGCAGCAGGCCCGGTCCAAGATGTAGGGAATCCTTTTTACCATGTTTCATGGGAGCGCAGTCTTGTGTCATTGTTTATGTGAGGATTTTCTCATTAAAATCGAGCAATGCCACCATCCCCTTTTCTTCCACTCCCTCTTCTGTCAAAAAGGCCGCCGACCTCTTGTTCAGGCTGCCGTTTCATGTCCTTGAAGACACACACACTCTCTCTCCCTCCTTCGTCCCCACCAAGTTTTTTTTTTATTTAGGATCCGACCGATTCTATCCATCCGTCTAGGAAATGGAGGGCAAAGGTGTCAGCCATGAAATTTCCCCATTTCACAACACCAATAACCCTCCTTGAGGAGAAGCATTGTCCCCACCTACCTGGTTCTTTTCTTCTTCTTCTTTGGTTTCATGTCATAATAACCAGACAACCTTGGGAGTTTCGGCAAATTCTTGTTTTTTTGTTTTTTTTTGCTATTTGTTTTCCCCCCCTCTTCTTTATCTTTAAGCAGCCGGGCTCGGTGGAGGAGGCTTTGGTGGCCTTGGAGAGGGTGGTCTGCTTCGTGACTCAGAGGCCGGAGAGAAGAAGCCGCCCCGTGGTGAGGCAGACATGGCGGTGAACAGCGGAAACTTGGCGTTATCAAGTAAGAAGAGGGAAGAGAGAATGTTTTTTATTGATTGACTGCACTCTTGGCGACAGCGAATGTCTCACTTGGTCTTTATTTGGACTGGCAGAGTCTAAGAACAAGTGGTGAGTCTGGCTTTGGAGTTTATAGCCACGAAGGAGAGGGAGAGAAGACAGGTGCAGATAGCGAAGGCGATGGATGGGGAGAGGAGACAGAGAGAGAAATACAGAGAGGGGGGGGGAGAGACGGGGGCACCATACGGGAAACATATCTTTCTACTCGGCCCTTGGGGGAAAAGGGCGAGCACCGGACATGAGCTCAAGAGCTATACATAGATACGAGAGGGGGCAACGGGGAACGGGAGGGGAAGGGGAAAGGAAAAAGCAAAAACAGATCGGAGCACGAAATGGAAAGATTTTTTTTTTCTTAAAAAAATCACAATAAAAGTACGAGTCATCATTACACCCGTTTTCCCCCAGTCACATTCTTACATATCCGTCCATGCAAGGAAAAGGAAGAAGTAACACACCGCAACTATATCCACTATACATCAATAGACGACACGACACCCCCCCCCCCTTCCCAGAATAAGACCCCTTCAATTTTCCCAAAACGTAAAAAGAATTCAAAAATGAAGAATAGACAAGACGCCGGCAGTTTCAATCCAATCCCTCAGTGAAACCACACCCCGGAAAGAAAGAGGAAAGAAAAAAGAGAGACCCAGTCACGACCGCGGCATGTCTACCAACGGGTTCCATGTATGATTTGTTCATCTTCCCGCCCCAAGACCACTTGGCACCTACTATTATCGAGATCATGCAGTCCACACCTCCCCTGCCCCTTGTCCTTGTCTTGTTCTGTCTTCAGTGCGGGAAGAAGGAAGGAAGATGAGAATGCGTTCTGTCAGTGTGAAAGTTCTGGCACAAGCAGCAACGAGAGAGAGAGGGGGAGGAGGGGACTAGGTTAGAGAGGAGAGACAAGAGGGGAACAAGACAGGAAGATGGACGAGAGAGAAAGAGAGTGTGTGTGCGTGCGTGCGTGTGTGTGTGTGTGTGTGTGTATTGCGTGAGAGAAAGAGAAGGCGGGTTCTCCCTGCGCAGAGGCGGTATGTCATGAATTACCCATCTCGTCGTGCATCGCATCCCCATACCCATCTGCAGCTCTTGTTTCATCCATCCACAAAGGGCTTGCCCAATGAGAGAGAAAAACAAAGCTCTCAAACCATGCCGAGGCCCCCCCCCCCCTCCTACTTAAACTCCCGCGGGTCGTAAAAAGAGGTCGCCTGTTCTTTCCTTTTTCTCTCTTCCTCTCCCCGTCCTGCACCGTTGCTAGTTTTGGTGGATTGTCTCTCTTTTTTCATTTTCTTGCCGGTGTGAGACACACACAGACACCGTCGGAAACAAAATGAGGGGAGGGGGAGCCAATCTCTGGTTGAGGCTCTGCCGCTGCCGGGACGTCCGCCAACGTAAAGGAGGGTTGGAGCGGGACCATGCAACCCCTCTCTTTCAAGAGACTCTCTTCTCTCTCTCTGGCCTGCTAACTTAGTCCTGCATCTGCATTTTCGTTTGTTGCTGCCTGGACCGGATCCGTGTCCCGAGAATGGCGGTGGCTAAGAGGAGGTGTGGAGGGGGAGCTACGGTTTGATTCAGGTTCTGGAACCTTTTTGGTTATCAGTGGCCATTACGAGTAATCTTATCTGTCTTGCAGGAAGGAGGTGGTGGTTGAAGGTGGAGGAGGTGAAGTGGGTGAATGACATGTTTGGGAGCACGAGCCAGACGATGTTACCGAGACTGACTGATGACACAGTGAGATCCCCCCTCTCCCCAAACCAAACGGTATCCTGCTCGTCGCGGTCCAAAACCCGCGGCCACATCTTCAATAGTGTTTCTCTCGAAGAGCACACTAACGGCGAATGTCTAGCAGTGCGAATCAACAACAGCAAGAAGAAGAAGGGGAAAACGTGATAAGCGTGATGTATCTTTCGTCTTTCATTCTCATGGCTGCGGATCTCCAGTACAATGGTATCGAGAGAGGAAACGCAAGACATGAATCAAGAGATGCCGTCTTGTCCCCCCTCGCTTTCTCCCCCTTCAACGGCAGTCCCACAGAAAAAGAATAAGAAACGAAAAAGAAAACCAGGCCGGTCTACCTACACATGCAATCCAGACTCGACTACCCTCAAAAAACAGAACAAGCATCTTGCCAAAATTTCCTACCAAAGCCAATCAATCTCCCCCTGGTCGTTGTCATCGTACAGGGTGGGGGGGGGGGGGGGTTCCATCATCCTATGTCCATTCATCAACACTTTCGTCATTGCCGTGGCGATTAGCCTTTTGACATTGATGGCTGCCTGACCGTACACGTAGCAGGTCTACTGCCGCCCTGCGAAGGGAGCAACTGCCCGGCATGTGGGTTTTATCGGGTTGGGGGGGGGGGGTCATGATCGGTCGGTCGCCTTGTGCCATTCTGTAGGCCTTCCTCGCATCTTCATTTCGTTGATGGGTGGTAAATGTAAGACGGAATAATTACTCCGCGCCTAGAATTACTGGACCTGGCTGACAATTTCAGAGGCCCGCGACAACGACTCCACCATCTGCTGGCACTCTTTCCTTCGGCGAATCGTGTAGTCGCTCTCCTTAAGAAGTTCGTCCATCTCAGTTTGGCGGTACATGTTCGCCATAAGCTCAGGCTGCATCGTATCCTTTGTGAACCTGTCAAAGGAGAAAACCTCGGTTAGCAAAAGCTTTGCCGTCTTGTAGCCAGCCATAGAATGAATCAAGAACAGGTAGGGAAGACAAGAGATGTACGCACTGCACAAGGGTCAACATGATAGCCTTGGGAACCATATCAATCATGGTCCTCTTGACAATATTAAAGTACGAGGAGATTAGCAGTTTTATAACCTCGACCTCCATGGCCTCCCTGTCGGACAGGGTCCCCGAGGCCTTCAGCGATGGCGGTGGAGGCTCCATGGCTGCTGCCTTCTTCTTGTTCTTGGCCGCGAAGAAGCTGCCAAAGAACCCGCTGCCCTCGTTGTTCAGGTTGCTGTCCGTCAGGCTCGGGCTGGCGGCGCGGACTGGCGTCGACGACAGAGGCTTGCCCGTCTTGGGATCAACGGGTACGGGCTTGGGGTTGTGGCGCTCATTCACGATGGCCATGGCGCGGTGACCGTTCAGGAAATCGGGATGGCCAGTGTTGATGTAGCAGACCTCCATGGCCACCAGGTCCTTGACCAGCTTGTTGGTCGGCTCCATGGCCTTCTTGAAGAAACCGATCACGGTCCCGTGCATCTTCTCCTTGAGCGTCGGGTAGCGCCGGTAGAGCTGCTTGGTGAGCAGCTGCGTGAGGATGCGGACGAGCTCGTCGTAGACTAGAGACACGCACTTCAGGCTTGGCTCTTCCAGCCGCTTGATCTGCTGCTTGACGATCACCTCAAAGGCAGTGGTGCCAACGAAGAGTGCCGGTGACGGACCCGAGGCGTTGTAGAGGTATGTACGAATCTGCTCATCCTTAACCTGGTCGAAGGGGTCGATGGCCTTGACACCATTGGAGTAGAGCTCGTGAAAGACAAAGCTGATACGCGCTCCTCCCGAGAGCTCGGTGCTGGAGAGCTCGTTGTTGTTGCCGTCCAGGACTGTCCGCCACTCGCTCGTAAATTCCATGATGATGTTCATGACAATGTTGGCGCTGTTGCCCAGTAGCGAGGGCCCCAGGCCCTCCAGCTCTTGCGAGTACTTTTGCAGAGAACTTGCGATCCTGGCCTTGATATCGGGCAGGGTCTGCTTGATGTGCATCATCAGGATCAGGTTGAGCTTGCGTGCCAGGTATGGTGTGCCGCAGTACGAGCTCTTGTTGCGGTAGGCCTTGTGGTTGTCGAAGAATGCGCGTTCTGCCTCCAGAGAGGCATTGATGGGTTTCTTGTTGTCGATATCCCTCTGCCCTCGGTTCACGACAGGCACATATCCCATTCGCAGGGGAATGATGCGGCCTGCCAAGATGTCCACCACATCGGTGCCCTCGTCCATCAAGTCCACCTTTGTCAGGACACCGATTGTCCTCTGGCCCTCCGGGTCGACCTCACGCGCCAGCTTGAGACCATCCGAGTTTGCCAGATCAATATTCGCCGCAGTCACAGCCAGGATGATCGCGTTGGACTTGGTAATATACTTCAGGATCATGTCCTTGATCTGCCTCTCAATATCGCGCGGCTGGTCTCCGACGGGCACACGTGTCAGACCAGGCAGATCAACGAGGGTCAGCGTGAGGACGTTCGGGGAGTATATGCGCAGGTTGATGGGAGCGGGAGAGATGCCGGCGTTTCGGCCGACCTTGGCTTCGGTCTCCCTGCTGATCTCATCCCGTATCTTGTTGAAGTCATAGAACTTTTGTCCCGGGATGTGAAGAAACTCGCCCCACTCGTCGGCATTCGCCGCCTTGTCGGTGCTGTTTGCGATGTCTTCGCTCTGACCATTGGTCTCTCCGGTTGCGACGCGGTTGATCAGCTGCAGGACGAGGGGTCGTCTGGTCACGATGCCTGAGCCTCGAGGTAGGCTGTAACAGTACTGTCAGTATTCGTCCCTCCTCCTTATTCCTAATAACGCCGTCTTGCAAGGTGGAAGAATGAAGGCTTCGACGTACAAATCTCTTCCCACGATATTTTCCAGTACCGAACTCTTTCCGCTAGACTGACTGCCGACGACGACGATTTGAGGAAGGTCGATCGGGTTGTTGACGCCCACAGTGGTAAAGACATCTTGCAACTTGTTCACGAGCCTGATTTTGGACAGCATTAGCTCCGCATCCTGCACGGCATCCTCCTTGCTGAGGGCTGAAGAAGTGGTAGAGTGTGATGGTAATGCGCTGTCCCGACCTGTGGACGGACGAGGTTGAGCGCCGTCCTCCTCGTCAGGGGGTGGTGGTATCGCAGCCGCAACGTCACCCTCAGACTCGTCAAACGTCTCCCCAGCCTCTTCAGACACATCCGATCTCCTTTTGGCCGGAGCAGGACTCTGTCTCCTGCCAGCTAGAAACTTCTGCCAAGCCATCGTTCCGGTCGGAGGTGGCAGTTGTGCTGTGTTGTTCTTGGGTGGTGGTGATGTCTGCGCAACAAGGGGCAATGGGGACGTACGTGATAAGAGCAGGATCAGAGATGCCGCCTGGCTGAGCAAGGCTGCCAGAAGACATGGTTGGTGATGACAGCGTGGCGGGTCGATCGGGTTGCGACAATGGTGAGCGTGGCTGAGGTTGACGATGTTTTGGGGGTCAGAAGTATGGTGTCTTCCACGGGACGTGTCGAGAAGTTGTCAGCGTTTCAAGGGCGGGGGAGGGGGCCTCTCTTGAGCTCGCTTGTTACTGTCAGACGCAGCTATGAGCTATAGTCTCTCAGGATTCCAAGAGGGCCAGAGAAGGTATGCGATTTGTAGAGTGGTCAACACAGTTGTTTGCAGTGCGCCTCTCCGAGACAAATGTGAGTAGTTGTTGAGCTGAAGCTGGCAAACCAAGGGTGCAACGGGCGGTCACAAGTGCAGGCAGTCAACTAGCGGCATTGACGTACGAACCCTGACCATAAACTGCCTCACAGCTGCTAGGTCGTTGGGCATGGATAATACTGGGTCGCTGGGTTTCGCTGGGCGCTGCTGCAGAAGCCACTGTGGCTGGTGCGCTACACTCACCTAATCGGATAAGGCGGTTTACGCGTATGTAAGTACGCAGGTCACTAGAGATTCTGACTCACAACCTTACCACCAGCGCGTCTCTTCAGCGGCCTCCACCGTCAGACGGCCTCGTCAGAGGCGACGCATTCAACCACCCCTAAATATATCTCAAGGGCCAGTTATCTGATCACCTGAGCATATATCAGCTGCTTGGTTCGATGGATGGAGCTGTGCTCCAGGATATTTGTCTTTGTCTCTGAAGGTTTATCTCCCTGGAAGCTAGCGGGCCAGTGCACTTGAAATTCAATCAAGTCTTGCTTCATGGAGTAATAAACATGATAATCTCATATCGACTGTGCCTATGTCTCGATGGCTAAGCTACAGGCTCTAGCACACTGCAAGGTATGAGGTCTCTGGGTCGAGCACAGTCCCCCTCGAAATGGTCCGAATACCGTCGAGCTCGTATGTCCTCTGCTGGCCGCAACTCCTCCCAGCAAATCTTGCGTGCCGTGCGGATTGCCTCTTGTGACTCGAATCACCGTCTCCATTGCACCTCCCCCTAAGGTCTATTCATGAAATTGCCATCCACTTGGATGGGGAAAATGCTGGCGATTCTTTCTCAGGGAAAAGGTGGCATTGTATAGGGAAAAAAAGGGGGGGGGGATGTTATAGCTCCTGGGATTTCCTCGTACTCCTGCAAATGATTTCCCAACCAATCTTCCCAAGCGCCAGAAGCAGTGCAAATATGTATCAGTGTGTTCAAAGTGTTGACCACCCCCATGAAGAATAACAGAAGGAGAATTACATAAAGTCATGCTGGTGATTTCGTCCATGACGTTTCTTTGGTTTCGGATTCAGCGCAATGCGCCACTCAGAGCACTCGCATCCCGAGGCTGGAGCTGGCTGGAGCTGGGACGGTATGCTTGAAATGGGGCGCCGAGCTGTATTTCGCAGCCGAAATGAGACCATCATGTCCACGCGCATAGGCAACAGGTCCGATGTTGTCGAGTTGAGAAGCCTAGGTCCTGAGCGCCGAGTACAATATGAGACAGCTGCGAATCCGCCTAGTCATCACTTCTTCGTCCTGTGCCGCGGCGCATGTGTGCTAAAGCTTGCTTGCGACCGTTGTTTGACCACCTGCAGAGGTTACATTAGATAAGAAAAGGTTCACAGAGAAGAAATTAAATCCACAATCAAGGTAGGAAGCACAACTCACAATTTGATCTTCGCATCATCTCCGGCGGATGCCCATAGACACGGATCAGTCGGACTCCAATCTACAGCATTGCACCGGGGGCGGTGAGCCTCGAGCTTTTCCACGAAATGGCCGCTAAGCATATGCCAAATAAAGACGGCGCCATCTACAACGTTCAAGTCAGTTTTGAAAGGAGCCTGGGAAAAGGACAGGAAAAAGAAGTTGAACTGACCTTCAGAACCGCTGATAACAAAACTCTCATTCGCACCGCCTAGATCGCTTCTGATTGTGTAGTCGCCGCCGCGATGGCCCGTGTACTTTTGCACGGTGATCCTACTACCAATGTTGATGAGTTGAGCAATGGCATCTTCTTTGTTAACGAGGAGGTATTTTGAATCCCTCGACACACGGATTGAGATTCCACGGCACGCCAGGTCCAGATCATACTTCAACTCCCTGGTTTGGCCGTCGTACACGTGTATGGCATGCTGGTCATCTGCAGCTACCAGCCAGCGACCATCCGGAGAGATCGCCAGGTCGCCGACTCGGAACTTTTTGGTCCACGTGTAGAGCTGCTCGCCTCTAGCGCTCCACGTGCAAATCGCGTGTGCCTTGTCAAAGCTGCCCAGGATGAAGGATGCGCCATCAGGAGCCCATACGCAGCTACTGACTGGTTCACTCAGCCTTTTGGTTCGCTGGATAAGGGTGCCAGTCTGTATCCAGCCGTCAGCTTTACTGCTCAAGCTTCCATCCCCCTCCCCCGGGAAGGAGAATCGGACAACTTGTGCTTCTCCAGTTTCTTACCTTTAGATCCCATATACTGGCACATTTATCCCTTTCACATGCTACAAGCATACTGTCGTCCGGGCTCCACGCAAGATCCCCAACGCCCTCGTCCATGGGCTCCTCCCCTCTCGCGTCCCTGTGGTCGTGGCCCAGCTTGTAGATGAGGTCGAATGTGGTCATGTCCCAGATGTAAATGTGCTTGTCGGCACCACAGCTAGCCAGCCGCTTGCCATTGTTTGAGAAGCGAATTTGCCAGACCTCGCCAGGCTGGTCCAGCTCGTATACAACCTCATTCGGAAAGAGAGTTGGGTCACAGACGTGGTCCGTGTACAACGACGGCGAGGATGCGCTGGTGTGCCACATGCAAAGATCTATCTGTCTGTCCTTGACTTGTTGCAAAAGGACTGCCAATCGGTGTTCGGGAAGCATGACAGAAGGTGATATGCGTTCTTAAGTGTCCCCCAAAAAAAGTTAGCAACTTCGAATCGACATGCCTTGGTGCTAAAACAAGAATTCGGGAGAGTCTAAACGTACTCGAGAGATTCGAAAGTAAGTTGTGCCTAGACTTGCCACGGGCGCCATCCCAGTCCGCCTTTGACTTGACGTCCTCTGCAGACTGGCACATGAGGAGCGAGGAGAGGAAGTGCAGCAGCTGAGGGTCCTGGCTCAGGGGGGTCAGTTCGGTCCGCAGAACGGAAAGGGCCTGCCTATAATCCCTCAGCTCGAGAAGCTCGAGATACTTCTGTTGTCGTATGGAGAACCTCATGGCGTCACGGCTGGATCCTTCCATGAGCACCAGCCCGTTGCCGGGCCTATCCTGAGAATCTACGGCCATACCAGCACCCTCAAGGGACTGTTCCGCCTCCGTCCAAGAGCCGTTCAGTACCGCAGACCTGAAAGCCGCAACCGCTGGGCTCTCCAGCTCATAACCGCTGTCCCTGCTGACACTCTGGGCCGCCGAGTGGTACCCCATATCAGAGAGAGCTTGTATCAGGATGCGCGTGACTTCTTCTCGATTGTGGCCGAAGTAGGGAGTGGTCGGAGCGGCGGGTTCGCGGGACTGTTGTTTGCCATTTTGTAGGGAGGAGCCATTCAGAGAGGACGCCGTGGCCTTGTGTGTTCCATTAGTCGCGACGCCCTGGAAAGATCGTTGTGGTGGCGGCCAGTCGCTGTTGAGCCCTCTGGATGATCCGTTTGAACTTGCCTCTCCATCTCCTTCAGCGGACATGCTGTCTCTGCGCCTGCGTTTAGGTCTTCGCGGGTCACTCGAGAAGCCGGTTGCGGGAGAGCTCGAGGAGCCCTGTGGGAAGTGCTCCTGGTCCTCCTCAGAGCCTGTCCGCTGCCTTCGCCCGAGTAACTGACGGGGCACAACAGCCGTGGAGGCAGTGATCGAGGGAGCTCCTTGTTCTGTGGCCGTCTGGAGCTGGGCGAGAGGAGGCAGCCTTCTTAGTTCGTCGTCGTCGTGGTGGTCGTCACCGCTGATGTTGCTGTGCTGCTGGTGCCGCGGCTGGGGGGCAGCAACGGCTCGGGGGTCGGATGGGGCAGAGAGGACAGTGCTGGAAGAAGGGCGATGGTTCTGCGAGGTGGATGGGTTGTCGGAGGTGGGTTGGGTATATACGGGCGGCGTAACCGATCGGCGAGTTGGTTCCGCCACGGCGTCTTCTGCGGGAGGTCCTATCTCCCGCTGCGACTACGACCGCTCGACGGCGGCAGGATGTTTGGAGAGAGAGGGGGGGTTGGCTGATGACGAGGCTGTTGGCGTTTCCGGTAAGGAATCTGCCTGGTTAGGTCGGACTCGAGGTAGATAGACTGTAGGGACGGCTGTAGCTGGTGACGGATGTGGCAGCAGAAGGCGAGTGGTTGTCGTGATATGAGGTCCGAGTGGGGAGGACCCAGGAGGGTGGTGGATGTGAGGCTACCGTAGAGGATGCCGTCATTTGCAGCTCCAGGGGGGTGGGCGCTTGGGTGGGCACCTTATGCCTGAGACCTTCTGGCTGCGGAGTCCCCTGGGGGATTTATAGCTGAAAGTGCTCCGGATGCAGTATCACAGGGCTCACGACTCAGAAGCTCTCTTGAAGACAGAAAGATGAGCCTGCAAGGGTAGTGAAGGCAAGAGAGAGAGAAGAAGGTGTTGTTTTGAGGATAAATGGCCAAAGAGGTATTGTTGTCAAGGTCAAAGATGAGGTCAAGCCAAGTTGATCGTGAATGCTTTGGGGGGATGAACAGCTGGAGGAGTCATTGTGGCATGCGTTGTCCAGCCAGGTGGAGCGAGCCTGGGGCATGCTGCCACTAAGTACCGCCGTAGCCAGCAGTGTCAGGGTACTTACTCAGTTAGGCACCCGGCACCTTGGGCAAGCTACAGGAGGAGAGGAGGAGCCAGCCATACCTAACAGAGGGAAGCGGGGTCTGTAATTCTCACTGTTCGTTATCTCCAACTCAGCCAAGCACATTTGCTCATTCGTGATTGTAGTTGATCTTCGGGCTTTGCCCATATTTGCAGATGGATGGACGGATGGTATTATTATGCTGGCGAAATCTTCATTTATCAGCACGATTTTTGACTATTCTAGGAGATAAACTTGGTGACACAAATACCTCTGAGGCTCACGCCGCCTTGTAAGTCCTAGCAATGGAAAGTATAAATAACAACAGCAGTGCTTCCCAACCATCCCCAACCTCCCCCCCCCCAAAAGAAGTTCAAGGAAGAAAATAAAGGCAATGTCGAGAAGGTTTTTGTTTGTCTCGTATTAGGATTGAACGGACCAGCACATTCCAGCCACAGAAAATATGTTTGAGATAATGAATGATGAATCGACACGCGACAAGCACGATAGAAGTACACACGGGAGGCAACAACTGCCTGTGTGGGCACTTCCTTGCCAGCATGAAATTGAGTCTCTCGAGTCTGTCTCAGGTTGCCGAACACACCATGCATGATTCTCCCTTTTGAGCCTTCAGAGAAACATGGTAGCATTGCTGAGGTGACTAGAAAGGGGGTTTTAGCTGAACCCCTCCTCAGTCGCTTCCACGGGCCTCCAAAATTGCGCGTCTCGGCCGTCCGTCTGCCGCGGTCTCCAAAGCACCTTCATTGCAACGACTTATACCCGTTGCTGCCCTCATAAAATCATCCGTACTTTCTCTCGATCATCCGTTCCTTTACACGCTCGTTTAAATCAACTTTTTGATTCAAGTCTCTGAATGTTCCAAATCGGTCGGGAAAGTGTAGAGATCCTAATCATCTTGCTGTGAACTCCCAGCGATCCGATGCAATGTTAGTACCGGAGTTCGCCCAGGTGCCTGAGCGCAACCCAGAGCAATATGGGCCGAGGGCCCGTCAGAACAGGGCGAAATGCTCTCAATTGGCTGCAGACTTCTTCAAGGATAGTGTCAAGAGGGCTCGTGAGCGCAACTCGAGGTCAGTCCACACAACAGAGGCCGCGAAGAGCCTCGATGAGTGAACGGGCTGGGCTGATATCCCTGAACGTGTAGACAGAGCGAGCTGGAGCATTCTCTGAGGGACCCGAGGGTCAGCCAGGAGGCGTTGTGGACCGGGGCAGGAAGACAGGAGGCCAAGTACCTGCGATTCCTCAGGACTCGCAATAAGGCCGATGACTATGAGGTTGTCAAGCTGATCGGGAAGGGCGCATTCGGCGAGGTCAAGCTGGTCCGGAAGAAGACTGATTTCAAGATATACGCACTCAAGTCGCTCGTCAAAACCCAGATGATTGCAGGCGATCAGGTCGCCAGGGTCAGGGCGGAGAGAGATATCCTGGCCGAGTCCGACAGTCCATGGGTGGTAAAACTCTACACGACGTTCCAGGATACCAAGTTTCTCTATATGCTGATGGAGTTTCTGCCGGGGGGAGATCTGATGACGATGCTGATCAAGTACGATATCTTCAGCGAGGACATCACGAGATTTTACATCGCAGAGATTATTATGGCCATTGAGGCGGTCCACAAGCTCGAGTTCATCCACAGAGACATAAAGCCAGACAACATCCTCTTGGACCGCGGAGGGCACGTCAAGCTCACCGACTTCGGCCTCTCGACAGGGTTTCGAAAATTACATGATAGTAGCTACTATCACCAGCTGCTGAACGGCAACGGTGACGTGCCGTCGCACAACTCCCGAAACCTCAACCGGTACTCCGTCAATATCGACCAAATCAGCCTGACTGTCAGCAACCGAGCACAGATCAACGAGTGGAGGAAGTCAAGGCGACTGATGGCCTACTCGGCGGTTGGGACGCCTGATTATATCGCTCCTGAGATCCTGACGGGGCAGGGCTACTCCTTTGATTGTGACTGGGTAAGAGACCCATTTGATGCAATCAATATGCTACGGCGGTATGGGTGAATCGCTGAAACGGTGTGTGAAATAGTGGTCTTTAGGGACCATCATGTTTGAGTGTCTCGTTGGCTGGCCCCCCTTCTGCGCAGAGGTCAGGCAAGACGTCTACCGCAAAATCGTCAACTGGCAGCAGTGCCTCTACTTTCCAGGTGACGTTCACATCGGCCGTTCCTCTGAGCACCTGATCAGAAGGTACGTTCTTTTTCACTAGCTTTCCTCTCTGTCATTCTCACAACTCGCTCACGCCTACGTGTCGCTGTCCCTCCCCCCCCCCCTTCCCCGGGGTGGTAAATTGATCGACACAATCACCCAACCTCTCCGTTCACCGAATCTGTATGTCTGTCCGTATTGACACAGACATACAAACTCTCAGCCTTATATGCAACTCCGAATTTCGTCTCGGCCGGGCTGGCGCCGACGAGATAAAGAACCACCCGTTCTTCGCAGGCGTGAACTTCGACACCCTGCGGCGCTTCCGCGCCCCATTCGAGCCACGTCTTACCTCGGAGATCGACACTGCGTATTTCCCAACTGAGGACCTGGAGCAGCAGGCCGCGAACATGATGGATGTCGACGACCCCAGCGCCGGGGCCCTGCAAGCTTCACCCGAGCAGCAGGAGACACCCGAGATGACGCTGCCGTTTATCGGGTACACATTCAAGCGGTTTGAGAATAACTTTAGGTGATGGTGATGGGGAGTGAGTGTCATGAGGCTCGATTGCTGCTCATCAAGTTGATTAAATTTGGCCGGGAACTGGGCTGGCTTGGGCTTGGCAAAGTGTATATTGTGCAAGTCCGACCGCCCGGCGATAGCCATATAGACCACCATGATTTCCAGACAGTTAAGAGTGGTCACTCCTTTTGAGCTACGAGAGCATTTATGACTAGCTGCTTGCTGGCTCAACAGGATTGTGTGCTAAGGAGATGCTTGGTATTTATCGGGTAGTATGGAAGGCTTCACTGGTGATGTTTTCTAACGGAAGCCTGCAGGTGGACATGTCAGAATATGGATGATGATTATGAACTTTTTAATGGACTGTGATCCTCTGGAACGCTTCAATGGGTTTCAATCTGATGCACAAGACTTACTCGTCTTGGTGTAATTACACGATCTTTAAACAGACATTATTTGACGAAGCAAACCTCCTCTGCTACAGAGACTAAGTGTCTCTGCTTTCCCTAGATAAGTGTATGAGATACTAGTACCAGTTGGGATATTGCAATAGATAACTGGCACAGACATTTGAACGGTCACTGCCCAGGTCCCTGTTCATTATTACTTATTACTTAGTATCTAGTAAGAATCTGCAATATGCACCTTACTTGAAGCATGTTCTCTGACATTCGAATATACTTTTCTTGGATAATCTCCTTAACTCAATCTTGTAAGCATTATCAAGTGGTAGCTAGTCAAATACGTCAAGGCATAGAATAATCAGGAAATAAACTGTAAGGACGAGAGAGAAGGTGGAAAAGTCCGACAGATAACATTCCACCCAGAATTTGCTCAAACAAGAAACCATGCTTGCACCGTCTTCTCTACAAAATGAAGATTCAAGGCGCCTGGTGCCTTCGTAGATTATCCTTCAAGACTGATTTGGAATCATCTCAAACGCAATTTACTTCTCTGCATAATTTCTCATCAGAATCATCGCCCCGCCTCCCCCACGATGTACAGCTGCGTGATCAGATACTATCAAACAGGCTCCACACTTTCATCCTTGATTACAAACCCGAACCAGGCTTTATCACCAGCAACTGCCAGACATGTATCCTCCCACAGGGGCAGTGTAGTCATATCACCGAGGCTTTCATCACTAATCACCATTCTTCTGTGTTCATGTAAAAGGCCACTCCATGGGACTTTCGTCAAAGAGGCTGAAGAGAAAGCACCACCTAGGCTACAGGACCCTAGAACAAATAAATCTAGCCGAATGAGACTTGTCTCTAATATCGGTAAGAAGCCCAGCCACCGGCTCAGGAACTTCCTTTGAGAACCCGATTCACCCCTCTCAGCCACTCGGGCCGTGGCACGGGCAGCCATGTTTTGCTTTAGTATCAAACCCAGAGGCGCGGGAAGCGGAGCGGTAAACGCGGTCTTGAATTCAGTGAGTAAGGATTAGTCTGCGCCCTCCGCCCTCTCCCCCAACGGGGGCTCATGATATCTTTTGGGACATGACGCCCGACAGGCATCCTCAAAGCAAGCCAGCCAAGGCGCCGCCCCCTCGATATTCACAACAAAAGGACAACACCTCGGGCGACTGAATAATATCGGACAGGCCAGGGGGCGGGCATGTGTCCCTTTGCATGTCTTCCGAGCCCCTCCCCTCGCCCGGAACTTTCTCGCTCCGGGGGCAAAGAGAGAGAGAGAGTGAGAGAGAGAGAGAGAGAGAGAAGGCCCCGGGGGGGGGGGGCAAGGGCTTATCTAAGGACATGCCCTTTTGACATGAGTGCGGGTCGTGCTCATGGAGAAATGTCGAGTGGGCACACGTGGGATGCTGTGGGAAGAGCTGGGCAAAGGTAGACTCGTCTCAAACCCAAGGGCCCGAGCAAGAGATACCGAGAAAGACGAGCTGGTTCGGCGCGGCAAGGGCTTGAATGGGGGAGTTTATCTCCGTGGGCAGGATTTTTGATCGCGGGAAGACGATACAGATCCGTTCATAGTTTCCTGCAAGTACTACTGCGCCCGATCTGACTCCATGTTGTCTGCACGCTTCCCACGTGGCACTTCAGAAGCCGGTGGGTGGTGGCTTTTTGGCTCTCGGCTGGCTATGGGGAATTGTCGTTGGACACTGTCAAAGAGCATGTACATGCGTCCTCATGCCGCACTAACTAATGAATGGGTAATTAACCCTTGAATCCTGACACTCCATGGTACAGTTTATGACCGTGTTTCTCGATCGATGCCAAGCTCAGATACGGTTCTGTAGCTAGCCATGTCAGTATCCTGGTACGACATTGTCTGGTTGTCCACTGAGATTGTAGGCCTAGTCAGATCCTCGTTACCCACACTTGGTAGCGTGAGCAGTGGCCCATGAGAACAAAATGCCAGCCGATCTGGCGCCGCCCAAATCAAACGCCGGCTATCGCTTGTCCACGTAGCTCCCGCTTCCGGAAAGCCTCGTGACGTTCCCAGACACTCGGTACCGAGGAGGGTTCCAGAAGTAATCCCCCCCCCTTCGTCCAAAAGCTCCCTACTCTCAGGGATCGACAAGCATTGAGGCTCATCAGCACTCACCCCGACCTTAGAATGACTCGAAGCTGGAGGCCGCGGAACTTGTGCGCGCAAGCTGGTTCCTGACGCACACGCTCGCTAGGACCGCGAAGATCCTCATACTTCAACAACAGCAACAACAAGACTGTTGCAATCTTGCGAACTGGCTGGTGTGTTTATTCGCGGGGTGGGATTTGTGCTCGGCCCTCTTGGAGCGCCGTGCCTCCCAGTATCTACTGTACTTTCTCCGGACCCCACCTGCAGAAACCGAAGACTATTAGATGAGATCAACGTCCCTCGTGGTGTGGTCTGCGCGTGTGCTTCATGCCAAGCGTCGTCAAGTGTCTGTTCGCCAAAGACCACCTCCTTCTTCGTCAACCATTGGACGGTTTACGGGTGTAGCCGCCAAGAGGAGGAGACCCAGCGCTTTGGGTGGACAGAGACACACACGAGGTGATCTCCAGAGATCCTGGTGACGATGCGGGTATGGCTGGATGGTAGCAAGCAGGGAACACCCAGTATCGTGAGTCTCCAGAACTTAATCGTGATGGAAAAGCACTAGAAAAAGGCCAAACTATGGCTGCCTACATCGATATTGTCCTTTTGAAAGCTAAGCACCAAGGGTATGGTCCCACTAGGACAGCACCACGACAAATGCGCACGCAGGCTGGTGGAGAGCGGGGCCTACTTTCATAGACTGACATCCGTGACGCCTCTGTGAGGCCATCGTCCTGTACTCGTACCCCTACGTTGCTTGGTGAAGCCGGCGGCAACTAAGGTGGCCCAGGGCGTCGTTGATCGTCGCATATCACAGCCATAGGGCGAGATGACTCTGCTTCAGCCAACAGCAACCCTGACAGCATTTCCATCCCTGAATCGTATAGCTATACGCATGGACCCCAGATAGCTACAGACTAAGGGTGCCCAGGGCGTACTGCCTGCCGGTGTTGTCGGCACCCTGCCACGCTGCTTCGTGTGTAGACTGTTTAGTCTGCAAAGACCACGTATCTTGATAATCATGCTGGCCTGTTCGATCCCGCGTTTCATCGAGCGAGCTGCGAGGCGATCTCCCCTAAGCTCTGTTGCATATCGACTACTCGGAGCGGAGGAGGCTGAAGAGCGGACCGCTCGGTCACAAGCGGCTCGGGCTACAGTTTCTGCAGAACACCACAGGCAACGGCACAGCGAACAAGGCTTGGCAAGAAGGAAAGAATAGGAACGAAGAAGAAAAAACGAGCTGGAGGGTTGGCTAGCCAAGAGAAGGGTGGTGACTGACGTCGCGCAACCGAGCTTCCGATTGAAAGTGGAGGTGAGGAAGACCCGGGGAAAGGGGTGGTACGACGTTCTGACGCTAAGTCAGGAGAAGTCTTGACGGGAAGGAGAGAGAGTACAGAGAGAGACAGAGGAAAGAACTACAGAGGATGATGCGGGACCCCCCTTTATCCACTTGCTGCTGCACTCCGCATGTATGTTATTGGGGCATGGTAGGAAAAGGCAGGATTTGTGTGTCGTGCCTTCCAGGAGATGGCAAGTTGGCATGTCCTGCAGTACATACTACCTACTACTATGGTACATATCGCTGGGGAGGATCCGCAACTGCCAAGACTGTCACGCCGCTCCTCGGTTGCACGAAAACTAGAGTAAGTATTTTCACCCCGCCAACACCCTCCCCCGGGGACCCCTTGGGGCTGATGACGATGATGGTTTCGGTGTCCGCGCCGAGGTTCGGTTGACGTTCTCAAGGCTATTCACATAAGAGTACTCGAAAGCACGTCATACATATGTGTCAAGGTTGTGCTCCATACCGCCAGTGTGTCGTATGAAAACAATTTCAGAATCATATACCCGAGGGGGTTGTGTGTTTGTTGTAGAGGAGATTACGTGGGGGGAGAGAGGACGATACTGAGAAGCGTCCGATTTTCATTTCCGAAACCCCCCCTGTGCCGGCAGCCTGCCAAATCCCCTGATGATGAGGAGCCTTTATGGAGCACATACTATGTAACTATGTCGTAGTAGAATAAAAATTATGATCAATATGCACCACTATGATGTAGGATCAACAAAGAGCAGGTCTGAGAGGTGAGGATAAGAGGGCAGTAATTCCTGTCAGCGGGTGTTACTTTGGAGTCATGATGTGTCGATCGCCGCTGGGGCAAATATGAAGGTAAATCACTTCAGACGGTAACGAGGCGGATTGAATGGTCCAGTCTTGCCAGTCTCACAAAAAAAAGGTTTCTATGATCTTCTCCCGCTATTCGCTTGCAAAAAGTTTTCTTTGTCCATCGCTGGTCATGGGGCTGTCGAGAAGCGAGTTGTCGGGATCATGATCAGAATGAGGCTCGAGCAAAAGAGAAAGAGGGACGCGATTGGATTTTCAGGGGTTCTGCTTGCGAAGAAGGGGGGGGGGGTGCTGACGGATCTTGGGTCGGTAGTAAACCGTACGCGCGCTAAGGCCGTCCACCTCACGATCAAGGTGGTTTAAGGAAATTCGAGGTTGGGAGGACATTAAACTAGTGACCTGAGGCCGGATAGTCCCGTGGTCAGAAAGAAGAAGGGGGAAATGGAAGCGAGAAAAAGAATTCCAGGAGTATTCGACAGGACTGGGCCCGTATGGATTTGCTCCCGAGGTCCCTTCATTGAATCCACAGCACTAAACTGCTACCTACATGGACATCAATCAGTACACGCAACATTATCGGACGATCCACAAGGCTCCTCCACGTCCCTCCTGATCCTACCTACCATAGTGCTCCCTTTGTCATGGTAAGCGAAACCATGGCATGCAGGCCAGTAAAAGTACTGACTGCGTTGGATTCGACAAGCACGGCCTGCAGTCGAGTCAGATGGGGATCGCATTAGCAGGGCCGTTCTGTTCCTCCTCCTGCTATGGTATTATCGATGCACACAACTGACTGATGACCGCTGTTTAATCACAGGCCCCAACTGTCTGTGCGACAAGCCCATTTGCTGGGCTTGGATCGGCGAGCTAAGTGAGACTGGTAAGCCACGAGGTGCTAAAAGCCTACTGTACAAGGGAACGGAACCGACGGACATAAACGGACAAAACAGACGCAGTGGGGTCCAATGTCTTCTCTTTTCCCTCTTGACTCGAGCGAGGAAAAGCTCGCCCCAGTGCTCCATGCGCCAACCCTACTCTGGGCTCATGTCAGCACCGCCCATCTGCTGGCTGGATGACTTGTCGACACTTGCTACCACTGCGTTGCTATGTACTATAGTAGAGAGAGAGAGGAAAATTCACCTCCGGGTGGCTGACCCGTCACATATGCAGACGAAGGGCTGAAGGGAGAGAATCCGAGTGCGCTGCGTGGCCCGGTGCTCCACTGCATCCTGCAAGACCCTCCAAGGAACTGGTACAGCAATGACACGGGATAGATCATGTTGCATCCACCGCCCAAGCAATCTCAGGGCTAGGCCAAGGAGGTTAAAAAAGGGGTCACTGTCGTTAGAGAGAGCGAGCGAGGGGAGGAGTAAGTTCCTGCAGATTTACCAACCATAGCAGTATCCACACCTCGCCAACTCCCCCCCAACTGCGATGCGCGCACGCGTTGCATCCATTCTGGATGGAAGGCCATATGGCCGGCAGGCGAGAATGGTGTTACAGTGATACTACATACTACATAGAATATAGCCGTCCATCCCGCCCCATCCAACCAGCCGTCTGACACGATGTGTGTCATGGATCTCCTTTGCTTCGATCAGTCGGGATTCTCGGTACATAGTAGAACGATTTTTTTCCCCTTGGTTTTTCCCCCTCTGGAGTGTCCAGCTCTCTCTGTGTAATTTTGGATCCAAATCGCGGTTCCTGGTTAGGGCGACCGCAAGTCGTTCCCTCTTAAAGTCTAACGCCGCCTCTAGTCTGCTCCCCCACTAGTTTATCGGCCATATTTTCTTTCTTTTCTTCTTCTGGTCTTCCTCTCTTTGACATCAGCAAGCGTCCTTTGGCGCTTTCCCCCACCGCGTGGAAGCGGAATCAAGGCCGTCAGCAAGGGAATTGGAGGTTGGCAGGTTTTGTCTCGTCCCTTTTGCATCAAGACATTCCTCCCAGGAACATACTATGGCACATAGTTACAGATGTACGAGAAGACATGTGGCCGTTCCCGTTCTTTCTTGGACCCCTGTTCTGTTACCCGAGATGACTACAGTACTGCTATGGTACATGGCGCTGCCAAGGTATGTACGTAAGCCCGCAGCATGGCATGGCAGCAATGCGGTATGGTTGGTGATGTGGTCGTACCACAGCACCTATATACTTAATATATTTGAATGCTACCATGTAAGCATGTCTCAATGACACTTTTGTTTCCTTGCACAGCCTGCCAACTTATTCTTACCTTTGCTTTTTCTCTCTGTTTTCCCTTCCTCTGCCACTCACTCCCCATCCTCCACTACCGATGTTTCCCTAAACTGACAGGCCGCCAGACAAGCCCGTTTCTGGACCTGCAGGAACCCAACCTCCCCCCCCCCCCATGCTCTGTGTTCCTTCCTCGATTTCTCCTTGTGGGCTGCAGAAGGCCAATTTGCTAGCGAGCCTGGGCCCACAGTCATAAACCAGCCCCTACCCACGAGCCAGACCACAGTCAAGGTTCGATGTATTTGCTTTGTATCTCGGGCGACGTCCACAAAGGGATGCCCAAGGATCCTATGGACAGCGTCCAGGGGTAGGCTACCATGACGGTACAGGCCCCCGTCGCTCTTTCCTCTACTTTCTAAAACGCAGCCTAGACTCATTGCAGGAACGAGGGCCTATCCTTGTCTAGCTACATTCAGTACAGTACATAGTAGCGTGTACATAGGTACATACTATGGTAGTGGTAGTATTTGGGGGTCGACTGGCTGGCTGGCTCGTCTGACCCACTCCAGGGCTCGTCAACCTTCACCTCCCAAGACACGTTCTTTTTTGTCTGTGTTCGATGCAGGTACCACCACACCACAGCAATATCCACATCTCGCGCTGGATCTGGGCCGCGAGCCGCCCCTTTGACCCTACAGTAAAATTCATAGTACTGTGGTAGTACTGTACATTCTTGATAATAAAAACAGACTGACACGACGCTGGGTGGTCTTCAACGCCGTCCTACTCCTCGTCCTCCTTCCCCTAGAAGGGCTGCCTCCCCCTCTCCCGTCGATCCATTTTCTCGACCCGACTCGGTCCTTGGCCTGTTCCTGGATCTTGGGTCTGGACTTTCGATCTGACATATCTTTGCGCCGTCGCCCCTCCTGCATCTGCTGCCTGCAGCTCGCCCTCCTTCTGTTTCCTACCTCTCCGGCAACTTCCTTCATCAGTCTGAGGACCGACCGACACAGACAGAACACACCCCTACCCAAACTCGTGTGGGATGCTATAGAAGCCGGACCTTTCTCCGTAGCCAGGCTCCCGTTTCTCCATTACCATTGGACCTTGGAAACGACTCGACGGGGCGGCTCCAGGGGAGTGTGCAGCAGTGGATAAGACCGATCGAGCGACCATCCTGTTCCTCTGCTCTCATTCGCGCCCACCCTCTTCCACCATGCCTGCGGCCCTATCCAATGTTTAATTGATTCCAATCACACCTTGCATAACGTACAATTCACCGCACACGCACTCACACACAGCCGCCTACCGCTTTCTATTACTATAATAGAGGAATAGTCCCGAAACTTCATGTCCTCATGCCTCCGCCACGAGGCAGGTCGAGCACCTGCTCAATCATGGAGGGCTATCTGACAATCCCTCCGGACAGGGGATCAATACTGGGCCGAGCCGTCTGGAAGGTAGGTTTGTCCCTTGCTCTCTTTACTGGTGCTGTGAGAGGGAAGAAGAAGTGAAAAGAGAAAGAAATATCCTGACCTTGAGGCGGGAAAACCAGACTCGATACGTTGTGATCGGAAGCGCCCAGGGAGAGGTCGCCGATGCGAAAAGCCAGACGGGCGGGTCCTTTCATGGCCGTACATTTCTCTCGATCTACAAGAATCCGGTATGCAAGACAAGCTCTTTACACCCTCCTTTTCTTCGTGTCTCTGTCCATTGTGGTAATGCAATGAGAGGGGCATGCGAGCTTTTGGGTCAGAACTGACAATGATCTCCTCCAGGATGACTGGGAACCCTCTCAACAATATGCCGTCAGCAACGTCACGCAGTGTCATGTACAGGTTGTCGCGCACCGCAAGCAAATGCCTGCACTGCCAACCCTCATTCTTACCGTCGCCCCCGATCCCTTGACAGAGAAGATACGAAAGCGACGGTCGAGCCGGGCTGCGACGCTTGTCTCGAACAAGGACAATGGCCCTACCACATTGTGGTTCCGCACTGAGGGAGATGCCTCGAGACTTCACGAGTGGGCAGCATGCATCCAGTCCATCGTCCAGCCCAGCCTCCCAGACAACCTGCCCATGAGTCCCATGAGCCCTGGGACACCTTGTTCCCCGTCCTTTCAGAACCCCTTCGGCCAGGCTTTCCCCCGAGACGCCTCCGACATGACCAGCATGAGGCCGCCGAGTGCCCCGAGGGCAACTCTGCACCACAAGACGTCGTCGTCCCTTCACATGAGCAGGCAGAGGCCCCTCACCATCTCTGACGCGCCGAGCCTGCGGTCGCGGCGCAGCGATCTCTCCTCACTCATCAGCTCCACCACCGCTGGCACTGCCACCACCCATAGCTACACCCCCAAGCTCCCCGCCGACCTGCCATCGCCCGCCGAGACACCCACCGACGCCTTTGGGGGCTTCATCGAGGGATGGACGTCAGCCCAGGGCCGGTCCTCGGCGCTGCACTCGCCTGTGCGCATTGTCCGTGTCAGCGAGGATTCCAACCCGCCGCTCTCCCCAGCGGCTATTCTGGACTCGGGTTCACCACCAGGCCGCGGTGAGACGATCCTCGACAGGGCCTTCCAGATGAAGTATATCCCGGGCTCGGACCAGCAGATCCCCGGCGAGGAAAAGCTCAGCTCTCTCGCTCGCTTTGAGGCGCTCATGCAGGAGGTGGATGCGCGGAGAATGACCAAGCGCCAGACTGACTTACCCGTGAGCGTGGCACAGCAGCTCGAGCTGAAGAGTGCGTGGGATGGTGACGAGAGTGGAGAAGAAGAAGCAGAAGATAATGACGATGTCGATGTCGATGTCGACGACTTGTACGCCGAATCATCAGATGGCACTGATGAGGACTTGGTACTGGATCATGACCTCGAGAGCCACTTGAGCGGCGTCAGGCCCGAATCGCGAAGAGCGACCACCATAATTCCACGACAAGAAAGAGCAACAAGAAGGCAGGAAGGAGGAGCAGCGACCCTCAAAACACCTGTCCAGTCCCCACGCGGCTCTGCGGGACCTCGCTCGCCCATCTCGTACAACCCTGAGACCCTCGCGGCCCTGAGTAGCGGGTCGTCTCGCAGCCGCGGAGGCGAAGGCGGCGTCCAGAGGACCCATAGCTACACGCACTCGGGCCTGGGCGCCCTGAGCCTTGGCGTGGCGCAGGGCGCCGCTCCTCCTCATGTCTCGTCCCCGGGGAAGAGCAGTATTGTCTCTGCGGGCACGACAACGTCTGAGGAGTCGATGGCCGGGCTGAATCCATCGTCAGCCTACCGCACGAGCACCATCGCAGAGGGTCGTGAACGTCACTCGACGACAAGCAGCGGCAGGAGGCTGAGTTTCACCGAGTTCACGCGCCGGCTCAGCTCCACCAGCAATAAGCTCCTCTCGCAGACAGGCGGAGCTCACGGCGAACTTGCGCCGGCGGTGGCGGACGAGATGCCTCAGCATCAGCAACAGCAGCAGCAGCAGCAGCAACAACAACAACAACAACAACAACATGAGGCCCCATCCAGACGGTCGTCTGTCATGCAACCCCGCGCTCCGCCATCCATATTCTCTCCTAGGTCCGATGTTCAGGACCGCTCTGAGAAGTGCAAGAGCTGGCGGGGTAGCGTCGGCATGTTTGGGAACGAAGGCAGCTTGATGTGAGCCAATCTGCGGAGCGGCGGTTCTATGCCTTCATCCTCCTGAGGACCCCCCTTCGATACGACATTGGTGTTTTGTTCTGTCTTGTTCTGGGGGGCTGGCAAAGAAAGGAGAAAACCCTCCATCGTTTCCCCTCCTTTCAAACTTGCTTTCTTTCCAGCTTGGTCGACCCAAGGACTATACAACCATCATCTAAAACGACACTCTCGCCCAGGCCGAGGCGGGTCTGCATCATCATTTCTCTGTCCCTCCACCCCCCACCCCCCAACGGCATCGCCTTGTTCTCGTCGCATAATGACCATCACGAATTATTATCTATCATCAACCTGTACCAGTATTGTTCCAGCAACATATAATCAAGCATGGCGTTCTCAATTGCTTTGACACGGCTGCGCATACCTATTTGCGATTCTGCATTTTGCTCTTGATATTCTGATCATACGACAGGATTGGAAAGGGGAGGAACGATTTGAAGAGGAGGAGACGACTTTCACACATCTAAAAACTTTATTAGAATCCTGGGGGCGGCAGGTTTTTCTTTGAGAAAAGGCATATTCGGGCGGGGGGGGAAGCAATGGGACTTGTGAAGAGAAGAGAAAGCAAAAAAACCATGGAGGACATTTTGAACTTTGAACTGCGACCGTTCTCATTTTTGTTACGGCGCAGATTGTCTCGACGTATTATTTTTCTTTCTTATCATACTAGCCAATTCTCTCTACTTGTTCACCATTCTTCACTGTACAAAAAGAACCCAACATAAATATACAAAACATTGAACCATCTCGGGTTGTCATCTGCGGCATGCTGTCCATATCTTGATTCAATGCGAACAACGCAGACAGGCTCCACAAGCTGTTCGAATGTATATGATCTCGGTACATTTCCCCCCCGGCCCAGTGATAGCGATCCTCGTACGAGTGACCGAGTAAGGTTTTGCATTCAGTATAATAGCGTATGTAGCAGGTAGTACGTTTTGTGGAGCGACGGCGCGGGAGACCGGGACTTAGGAAAAGAGACGGAGGCGGCACGGTCCTTGTACCGAACTTGTTGTACCCCCCCCCTCTTTGTACCTGACCGAACCCTTGAGAGCACCTCTTAACCCCGGACCCCGGACCCTGGAGCCTGTCTCTCTGACCTCGACTTCCTTCTCATGTTTCTGGTCACGGTCATTCTGCGTACTTACCTTCTTCGTCTGAAGACCTGAGCTCTGGCAACTCTTGTTTCCTTTTATTCGTTCCACCCATTCAACCAGAACATGATCGTCCTGCCGCTTTGATCCAAACTGCTAGAACGCAAGCATGTGACAATGCAGGTGGGTTGACCCCAATTAATAGTTGACATGCCTGCAGCCAGGCATCTGCAAGCTGTCGTGTCACCTCGAGACCGGTGTGCTCGTCGCGCCTCTCTCGATATAGACCCGAGGCGCCCCTGAGAGAGACAAGAAGAGAGCGACAAAGAGCGAGCGAGCGAGAGAGAGAGCAGGGTGTGTCGACACAAACAGAATGTATCACGTCACGTCCGCTACACGAGCCAGCTAAGCCAAGTCATGATGCTGTGTAACACATGCCACCCAGACAAAAACACCCAAAGACACCCAAAGGCAACCCTCCAAGACCGCACGCCACAAGTTACACTGGCACACTGGGCACAATGTTATTGCTACCCAGCTGCTGCGGGGGGAAAAAAGAAGCAAATCACGTACCTGGGGGATCATTCGTTGAACCAATCCTCCTTTGGCCCCCGATGGCACTTTTGATCCCGGAAGAAAGGAGGACGAAAAGGAGGATGAGGGAGGGGGCCAGAAGGAGGAGCGCCTCTCAACAATTCTCCCCGGCCATCACAGTACGGAGTCACCCTCTTCTTTCTGACGAGTGGTCCCCGCCAACTGCAGATGCAGGAGGGCGGCAGTGTCGCATGGGCTCAACGTATGCCGTCTCCGTGGAACAATGCAACTTGACCACACTGTTCTGTTGCCCATCTCTCCCTGGCCCATCTGAGCCACATTCGCTCCCACCCGTGCTCTTTTGGAACACGAGAGAGCCTTCGTTCCCTTGGGTGTAGCACTAACAAACGCACCTTGTTCTTGTCTTCGCATGGCACTCCGGCAGCACTCAGCCCTCGGCTCCAAATTCCCTCGAGCTGAAATAGGGCTAGCCACCGTTCCCCGCCACCAAGCTCCAGCATTGAGAAACCTTACACCCCAGGCTCTCAATGATGTACTAAATTTGCATACCGACATGGCCCCGGTCACTGAATCCTATGTCCTCCGACTACTCGCATACGAAGGTACTGGGAAAAGAGCAATGAGTAGGCGACTCATGTCTGTTGCTCGGCCCCCCGTCCTGTGAACAGTTGTTACACAAAGTACGCCTGTGGCGCCACATGTTCCAATTTATTTCCCCGTTCGGGAGCGCTCTCCTGGCATCACGAAAATGATTGCACATGCACACGCGCATGGACAGCCGGTACAACCTTGTCAATGACAGCTTCTCCAATCGCAACTACACACCTCCCCATGCAAGATGCAACTCTGACGTGGTGCTGTATTATGAGGGTCTATCGTCACGACAAGCCACCTAACCTCAGTTGGGATTGTTCTGCATAAGGTAGTAGAGAAGCGGGAAGCTTTTTGCAGGCAAGTAAAAGGTGGCGGCCCTCTTTGCATGTCAGCCGATCCTCAGCGTGTAACGCGAGGCCCCGTCCTTGCGATCCTCGAGAGCCACTGAGCGAGAATATGTACTATCGTACCCCTCCCATCTGCATGGACCGTCTTGGTGCAGGTGTGCCCCATTATGCAAGACAGCCAATGTTCTTCTGAAGACGCTGCAGCAGCAGCTACGGCACGACATGTTCATCTCATACCGGTTACGGCGTGTAAAGGAGGGGCTGATGCATTACAGTTCTGGCCTCAGCTGTGTAACCTTGCGGTCGTCTATTTCGGCATCCAACTCGCTGACAAGTAACAGTATACACATACACGCACACGCACACACGCAATCTGATATAGCAAGCTGCAGAGGGCGCCGCTGACATTGGATAAGGCTTGAATCAAGCCAAGGTTTGTCAACAGCCAGCGGTTCTGGGAGTATGTTCCTTTACACAAGGGAAATAGCTGGCAAATCTTTGTATATGATACACCACCTACAGAGAGAGAGAAAAAGAGAGAGCGAAAGGAAGGTGACGGTAACATATTCGTACAGTTCAGTTCTCTCTCTACCCCAACGAGCCCACGTTGACAAGCTGCAGGTAGATGCTGCTTTTCCTCTCCCAGTTGCGGCCAAGAAAATGCCTTATGATCAGATGCACAGCACAGATTAACATGACATCCACAGACTGCACATTCCGACTGACGATCTATGACCAGCTCCTGTACTCACTCTTACTCTCAGTCTCAGTCTCACACACACACACACACCTATTGCATCAGGGGCGTGGCACTGGTAGCCAAAAATCTACACAACAATTTCACCGTGCATGTGACTTATAGCACGGCTACCGACAAATATATCGTTTTCTAATTTATAAAAGGCCTCCTTACGCAGGCGCGCCCCGTGCGAGGCGAGACCAGAACAGACCAGGAGCTTCCAGCGACATACTGCGGAGGGGCTCGTAAAAGAAGGTCACTCGTCTGACAGCCCTGGAGCAAGGCTTGGACCCCCTGCTTTGCTCTCTTACATTTCCCAAAGCGGCAGGGCGGTGCATTTCGCGCGACGACGGGGTTCATCACCCACTTCACTTTGCTTTACGTGAGAATCTCTTGGTGTGTGTGTGTGTGTGTGTGTGTGTGTGTGTGTGTGTATGTATAGACGTGACCTCGTGCACCTTGGCTTCTGCACTCTTGCGATGCGAACCCTGGGTATACCTCGCAAATAATGTCCACAGCAGGTAAGCACAAGCACTCATTACCTACGGTCCCGTGCGCCCACACATATGCAGATAAGCACGGCAGGCTGCCCGCCCGCTGGCTGGTCGGACTTTGGGAACCGTGCCGCTGCTGTGCCTCAAGAAAAAAGAGAGAGAGAGAGAGAGAGAGAGAGAGAGAGAGAGAAAGAGAACTAACAAGATAGCACCAGGCGCATAAATACCGTCATAAGCAGAGAACTCTTTCCCCGATGCTGCAGAAGGTGACTGGCACCCTCGGAAATGAGATCAGGATTCGTTGCAGCATCAGCGTCAGCGGGGACGACGAACCATACCGCGGGCCCTTCTGCGGTGCTCTACAGTGACCGCGGAAATCACATTCCCCTCTCCAAGGCTCTAGAACCTCACGACCTCCTCGTCCTTCTGACACCGGTGGTCGTGCCTGTGGAGCGCGATTCTGACCAGGACCCCTTCGAGCCCCTTGGCAAGGGGTTGGCGAGGTACCACCCTTGGGTTCGACACGTCCCGTACACAGCGGCAGGCGGTATCACCAGCACACACGTGGGCTTCATTAAGAAAGCTAGGGCCTTGGTTTTCGTCATTACGGGGCCGGCCAGCCCGGAGCAGCCCTCCCAAGTTGAGCTCTCCAACATTGTACAGACCATTGGCGACCGCCGTCCCCATGTGGTTGTCGCGTGCTGTGCCGTCAAGGACCTCGAGAGCAGGGCCGTCCCGTTCCCTACCGTCGTCCAGCTCTCTGGGTACTCCAGGCGCGAGCTGGAGATGGGTGCAGAGGTCATCTTCCTCGGCCAGTCGCCACGGTCATCACCACCATCGGCGGACATGTCCACCCAGCCGTCGCCACCAACAGAACCGGTGGCCGATTTTCCCAGGTGGAACGTGACGCTGTGGGATCAGGCCAGAGACGTGCCGGATGTCTGTACGCTGTGGAATGAATCCATGCCGTCTCAGTTTCGGCTTCCTCAGCCCATCCTGATGCGTGCCCTGCAGCGAGATGGCTATGCAAAGCACTTTATCGTCCGCGAGACCGGCCCGGAGCCACGTCGCGTCCTGGGGTTCTGCGCCACCTACCTCACCTATCTCGATTCCCAGGACGAGCTCCTCGTCGGGTCCATCGCAGCCCTCATCATCAGACCATCTCACAGGCGGCAGGGGATCGGCAGGCTCCTGCACGAGGAGGCCATGCGCTGCTTCAAGAAGACGCGAGGCGTCAGCCGGGTCCAGCTGGGCAGTACCTACCCTCGACTCTTCTACGGGCTGCCGGTGGACCATCCTGAGGAAGGATGGTTTCGACGACGGGGCTGGCGGATGGACGGCACGGTGCCTGGCACGGGTCAAGAGATCAGCGACTGGCTGCTGTCGTTTGACGAGTGGCCCACGGGCGGTCTGCCACGGATCGGACTGACATTCCGACAGTGTCAGGTTACGGACTTGCAGCCGGCCATGGACGTCGTGGAACGCGTGTGCCGGCGGGATGACCACATGTGCTGGTTTGACCAGTATGCGAAACTGCTTGACTCCCCTTCCCTGACCGACATCGTGTTGGGCTTCAGAGGCGAAGATATTGTTGCCACGGCCATCACCTATACCGCAAACTCTGATAATCCTAATGGGGATGAGATCCCGTGGCCACCTGCCATCTCGGAAGACACGGGAGGCGTCACGTGCATCTGTATTACAGGTATTATTGGCTTCTTTTCTTCTTCTTTCTTTTTGGTTTAGTATCTCAACAACGCCCCCCAAGAGCGAGACATTTATCCCCCCCCCACTGACTCTCACTCCTTGCATGCAGATGTCGTGAATAGAGACGCGATCATGGTCAGGCTGCTGGATACATGTATTCGGAAACTCAAACAGCAGAACAAGAACAAGATGTTTGTTGACGCCGTCAAGGGAGGCGCGGCTGGCTTTCAGTCGATAGGTGCGTCGAGACTTTGCAGACTTGGCCATGTCAACCTCTCACTGACGATGCTCCCAGCAGGTTTTCAGAGATGGGCCACGTACAAAGATGTTTGGATGGATATGTGACACAAGGGTTTGTAGCCACGTCTTGTCCACCCATCCTCTCGTGGGCCTGTCGAGACACAAAAGGATGGGATTACTCTCCTGGTCCTAATTCTCACTCTCTTCCTTGATCCCGCTGGCCTGATATGGTTGCGGCAGCACTATCTGCAACACCAAAGATTCGACAGATATCTGACATCACAGCAGTCGAATGGCTGTGCCCTGCACCTCTCGACAGATCCTTGTCTGATTCGGCCTCAACCTCACTCTAGTGGACCTCTTACATGACCAAACGAATATAATTCTTGCACATGACTGTTCTCGACATCTTCGGTCGTGGAAGGAACAGATTTTCACCCCCTGGCACGACACGCCCCGTCGACGAGAGTCGCAGCTTCCTCTGCCACCCATAATTCAGAAAATCCTATTCCGGCCCCCCCTGCGGCTCATGCAGGCCCAAAAAGGTGACACAGGGAGGATTCTGGGCCGCAGAATAGGATTCCTATCCCAGCACTGACGCCGACAGGCTCACCCACCGCCCCAGGGACCAGTCCTGACCCGTAGACCCTTCCCCGGCCTTCCCCTCTGCTTGGCGAACCAACGAGCAACAACCCTTTCCCATCTGCGTCACAAGACATGAGCAGCAGCTCCTGGCGGGAAAGGATTCTCTCCTGTGGTGGTTCGGTCGGGATAGGTCGCGCTATGGAAGGGGTACCGTATCTGTTTCGAAGGATTGTTCATAATTCCTAACTCAGCATTCCTGTTCTGGTTTTCTTTTTTAACTGTCAACAAATTTGGTACTATGTGTAATGTCAAAAGACCCTTCTTGGGCACAATAACAAAACGATTGATGGCCGGCTGGGGACCGGAGTGAGAAGAAGGATTGCACAACCATCCCCAACCTGCCCTGTGCTGCTTGATCCCACAGCCTGCCTGCCTGCGTGTCTGTGTGTCTGTCCATTGCGCACGATTCCGGACAGGATCTTATTTTGTCTTTTTGGTATAGTAAACGACTATCTCAGCAACGAGCGGTGTAACCTGGGGCTTGAGCAGCGCATCAGAGAGGTCCGAGAGTTCGTTCTCTTCTGCTTTCTTGTTTCTTGTGCATACATTCTCACATCTGAATCTTAGTGTACTTGCTACTAGTCTCTCTCTCTTCTCTTTTCTTGAAACAGGATATGAAATTGCGGGAAACAAGAAGAGGCCAATATCACTAGTTTCTGTCCGCCCAGCGATCTCATGCACGCCTTGATGTTAATCTATATGCCAAAGTACGGACCGGAGTTTTTGTACCCTGCACACATATACCCTGACCTTTTCCGATATGTGCGAGGTTTCTTGGGCCTTTTGCATGGGTGAGACTGATTATATGTGTCTGTACGCATATAGATGTGTGACCAAAAAAAAAAAAAAAGTCACCACGCTGAGGGAGACGATGATTTATCCCTCTTTCCCTTCGGCGCATCAACACCACCCTCGCCTCCCCCCTCATACCTGAACTACAAATCAGTCTTGAGTAATGAATAAGAGCTGTTGACATTGATAACTTGAACACAGTTCTGTCTCCGTTACAGAAATACAAGGCAAACTAAATAGTACAAGCATCAAGCCGAAAAAAGAAAGAAACCCAAAAAACCCACCTGTAGATAGGACCCTTCTTCGCCGCCTTGAGAAGGGCTGCAACCGACGCCACCGCCGCCGTGAGTGCTTACCATCTGACGCGATCGGGTCGGGGGGCTTGCTGACAGGTCGCGATGCGAGGGATAGATGCGAGTGAACAGAGCCAAAGAAGGTCTTGGGCGCCGCGTAGTATTGGACGCCGCATAGAGGGATGAGAAGGCGCCGGGGGGGGGGGGGCGAGTGGGGAGCGAAGGAGCTGGGAAGGTGTTCGTTATGAACGAGTAAAAAAAGAGAAAAGAAAAAGAATTGCCATATATGGTAAGGAAAAACCAAAAGAAGAAAGGAAGAAAAGAGGGAGAAAACAAAAGGACAAGAGGGATGGGATGAAAAGGCGGTAAGCCTAACAACGATACTCTCGAAAGGTACTACGCCGCGCACACACACACACACAGAAACACACCTCTCTAGGTACGAGTGAGTTTCCCCTCCGAAAGGATTCCAACGCGGCCAAAGCTTGTGTGGTCATCCGGCACGACATGCACACACCCATCCCGAAACAAGAGGATTGAGCTGTATGTGTCAGCCCGCCGTCATTGCAAAAGGCAAGGAAACGCAGAGAAGGAGTGGGCCCTTGTCTACTTGGGTATGTATGTGTGTATGTGTGTGTGTGTGTGACATTGTGAGGTTGGTCGACGTGAAAACTGATATAGGATTCCTGTACGCTGCTCCGGTTATGCATGCACGTGTCGAGAATCCTTCGGTACGCTTGTGCACACGAGATGTTGCCCACGTGATATGATGTGATGTGATGCGAAAGAAAGAGGGAGAGAGGGAGAGAGGGAGAGGACGGGGACAGAAACAAATGGTTGGACAGCAGACCTTCGACTTCCATTGTTCAGGAGGGGAGACAAAGTGTCATTTTTTGTTGGCGGGGTATCTATCATACACACAGATGATCGATCTGTCGATTGTACGCCCCCGGGGTCCTCCTATCTGGAGTTCCCAATCACCGCCTCCTCAGGTCTCTGTGTGAATAGTTGCCAGTAAAGACAAAGCAAAGATAGAGAGAGAAGTAACGCATCAAATGCAGATGGAAAAGCAGTAACTTTTGTGGTATAGTCAAGCACGCCTGCCCATATTCCTAGACTCCATCCGCAACGCTCGAAAACGCAGATAAAGCCCCTTCAACCATTTCTATTATCGCACCCCACTCCCTTCCGACCAGACCAGAATTTTTTTGATATTTTTCTTCTCCCTTCCTTTTCCCGCTCTCTGTTCCTTGAAGGCGACCTCCAGGGTTTTTCCCTTCTTCTTCTTCCAATCATAGTCGCATGTAATATGCATAGCGTGAAATATGTGCAGAGAAAGGACTTTTTAAGCCCACTTGGAGAAATCTAAGCTCTCCACGACGTAGTCCAAGTTGCTGGGAGGCATGATCATTTCTGTGTCGGCCGTCGCCGTGCTCAGCACCGAGCTTCGATGGCTCTGAGAGTTCGGCTCACTCGTAGAGGTCAGGAACGTGGCTACTGATGCACGCCGCATGCCGCTGAGACCGGAGATGGTACTGTCCCTAAGCCCGCTCGAAGGGCGGCTTTCGGCCTGCTGCTGAGGGTGCGGAGGATGCCCTGCTGTCTGCTGTGCGGTGGCCAGCGCGCTGCTCAGAGACAGAGGAGGCGGTACTGCTGTCCCGGGCGGAGGCATATTGGCCGCAGCCGCTCCAGGCACGGTAGATATCGAAGTGATGAGGCCTTTGGGTGCATATCGCTCGCGTAGACGGTTGATCTCTCTCAGTCGGCTGCGCCAGGATGACGGATACTCGCCGGATTCACGGTTGGCCCAGACGAGCGAGAAGACGGATGCGTTCAACGCTAGCAGCCTCACAAAGTCCGGCAGAGCCTTCAGGTCGACCATCTTGGTGGCTGCGCAAGGTGAAATCTCGGGGAAGCCCTCTTTGCTCATCACTTGTACTTTGAAGAAGGGCGAATATTCGTTTGGCCCGCCGTGAAGAGTCTCGTTACTGTCTCCTTCGTGTCCGTCGTCGCCGTTGTGCATGCTCTCTCCGCTCGCCTCGGCGGCATTTTCCCGTGACGTAACGAATGAGGCCCGAGACTCTGGTGTGATGACAATGTAGACATAATTGAATTCCGAGGGAAAGGTGTCAAACTTGAAGGGGAGACCAGAGTCGTTGAATATGATGTTCACAAAGTCGTTGCCAATGTGCTTCTTCTTGTGAATACACTGAGGGTCATGCTCGAGGTTGGTTGGCATCTGCGTGACGACGTGGAAGACCATTTCCGTGACTCGATCGCGCCAGCAGAACGTGTACTGCCCGTCCATATCGAACTCTCGGTCCAGACCCTGCGTATTGAACTCGGCGCCCTTCAGTTTCGTGAGCATGCCAATGCCGTTCAGGAACTCAACGTAGTCAGCACTGCCAGAGACGTTTTGCAGGATCTCGGACTCGCTGGTCTGGTTCTCGCCAATGTAGATGATACCGACCTTGTGCCCATCGACAGTAGAGATGCGATCGAAGATCTTGATGCTCCGAGCGACGGCCTCCTCGTCCGGCAGGGGGATAGGTCGCAAAGCTGCTTCAGGGCTCTGAGGGATAGACGAGAGCATCTGGACAAGAAGGTGGCTGGGAAGGGAGCTATTCGTTGTCAGCGAAGACCTGTCTGTTCTCTCGCCGAAGCTCCCGGCCTGGTGAGGTGGCGGGGCCCGGAAGTTCTCGCGGACGGTAAAATAAGAGGTGCCCGATGGTTGTCTCCTTGTGACCTGTGCCCACGGTGTAGATTTGGCCTGCTTGATGGAGACCAGGCTGTTGGCCACAACCCATCGTTTCTCCGTGTACTCGTCTCGCTTGGCTTCTGTGAACCAGGGGCTTTCTGCCGAGTCGTCGGCGTCTGCATATGCCACCCTTTGCAGAAAATCCATGGTGATGAGAGCCTGCTCGTCCGATGTCAAGCCGCCGTCCGGGCCTTGGAAGAGCCTCTTTGCGATCCAATTAACATGTTTCGCTCGATCCGACAGGCGCAAAGCCAAGAACCAGAAGCTGATGACGTGGTACGCAAGAGCGTAGACATACTGGGGCAAGTCATCACTTATGGTAGGCTGCCCGAGCATGTTGTACTCGTGAGTCGCGTTGATGGTAGCAGCCACGTTGTCACCAGAATAGCTGTTGCGGGCATATCGCTTCTTATCACGGACCGTGTCGAGATATCGGAAGCACATTCCGAAGATGATACGAAAGTCATCATCAATGAAGTTGCTGTACAGTGCGGGCAGCCTGGCAAGACCAGCCAGAAATTCCAAAATGTGCACCGCGACGTATGGTTGCGTAATGACGGTCGACATCTTTTGCAGAATGTTGACCAGCGCCCTTGTGGTGGCGAGGGGCATTTCGTGACAGCAGATGGTCAGGGCATGGATGCATGTCTTTGCCGTGGAATGACCTATACCCTGCAGAAAAGTCCGCACCAGGTCGTCGTCTTCAGATTTCGTAAAGTCCTGATGATAACTCATAATCGTTGTCAACGCCTGAAAGATGCAGATGTTGACCTCGGGTCGACGGAGGCCCGTGGCTGGTGGTGGGTCCTGAAACAGGTTGTGCTTGCTCTGCTCACACATGATTTTGCGAGCTTCTCGTATCTGCGTGATGGCGTCCCTAAACAGGGCGTGGTTGCTGAGCTGCGATGGCAGGTGGACAAGGCAGAAGCTGTATACTTCCCAGTCAGCACCGCCTGAGGTCAGGTTGTGGAGGATTGCATCGAGCCATGATGTGATGCGAAGATTTCCAAACAGTGGTGTTTTATTATGAACTGTTTCTTCTTCGTCTTCGTCTACCCCAACATCTGGGCCATCTCCGAGGCCCTTATTCTTTTGTTGCTCCTCCATATCCACGTGAGAGAATAGCACCGGACTGGCGTTCGAGGAGGGCGTTTCTGGCAGTGCGTCGGCGTCTGGTAGGGACCAAAGTTGGTGGTATCTGGAAGCGCCATGTTTCACGCTGCTAGCTGTGCGACTTGGTACCATCCGGTCTTGTGCCGCTGTGCCGAAGGAAACGCCCCTAGCCGCTCTTGAGTTTCCTGCATGCTCGCTCTTGGACCTGTGCAGGGTCGCTGCATCTTCAGCGAGCTTTCTGGCCAACGAAGCCTCTGTCCTGTGAAGCACGCCGGCCAGTCCCTCGGATTCAGTGAACGATACGACGTAGATGCGGTTTGCCCAGTCAGCCCTCAGTCGGAAGAGCAACTTCATGGCGGTCAGGCGGGCATCGGTGGATTGAGCAGACCTGGTGATCTCCACGAGAAGGTTGAAGGCCACGCTGGCTTTGCGACCGTCGGTGTTCATCGTTCTCATGAACAATAGCACGAAGCCTTTTGTCACGACATCAGCCGGGCTCTGAGATTTAGAAGCTTCATCTGTGCTGCCCGGCGTTTCTGATGGTGGAGGTGGCATAAGTGACTGCCGGCGCTCGCCCGTGATGACACTATTGAGGGTGTCGATGATCTGTTCAAAGAGCGCCACTTCGGCAGACACTGCGACCGAGATCATGAAGGAGACGGTCTCCTGGAGAACAAGGGTGTCCGCCTCCTCAGAGATGCCAGACAGGATCTGTTCCACGAGGTTCGGAACACACTCTTCTTCCAGCTCGTCTTCTACCAGCTCCAGCATGTCGTACACCTCGGTCACACCTTGAAGAGCCTGTATCCGAACGGCTGTTGAGCGGTTACGATCGAGGAAGAAGAAGTCCAACACCAGGGAGAGGTTTGCTTCCCAGTCCAGATCCGAAGGGTAACAGCACCGAAATTCCTTGAAGTGATCCAGGACGAGAGCGGCGGTCGAGTCGAGGAGGACATGAGGAATTCTGGTCAGGAATGCAATGCACTCTTGTCTCTGGATGAAGTCGGAGCCGCCCTCCCGGACAAGAACCTCCAGTCTGCGGAGAAGGATTTCGAGCTCTTCGGGGCCTGTATCACCCCTCTTGCCCTCGCTGGACAAGCTCGATCTCGACCGCAAGGTCTCGGTGTCAGATGGCAGGCGACCCACACACTTCTCAGCCACCTCGAGGACGAGGGTCCAGTCCTCGTCCTCCAGAAGGGGGTTGAGTTTCTGTGTGCCGTCGTTGAACAAGGTGTTGATCAGTTTCAGGGTCGGCCCTGCTATCCGTCTGGCTTGTGACTTGTCGATGACATTGTTGCAGCCGTCTATGAGCAAAGCCAACGGCACCGTGGGGTACCCTTTTTCGTAAGACTTTCCTACCAGTTTCTGGAGGACACTCAGGGAACCCCTAACTGTCCTGAATGCTTCACTCGACTCGTGACCGTTACGAGGGTAGTCTCTCAGAAGGCTCAGCAAGACCCGGACAGTAGCCTGTCCATTGTGTGATTTGAGGAGATTCGCCAGTGTATGCCAGGCTGTCTTCTGGAGATCGCTCACGAGGCAGTAGATTGAGCTGAGAATCTCAACACAGCGGCCCAGGGTCCGCTTCGGGACAGACCCATAGGTGATGATAGCATCGATCACCTCGATACAAGATATCAGGTCCTCCTCAACAGTCGTTTTCGTGCATATGTCCAGGAGGGTATCGATCAGCCGCCCTATAACATCGTCGTCGGCCGCCCTGAAGTTGCACTTGAGGACCTCAATGATATATGCGACCAGCAGGGAAAGGAGCTTGTCTTCGGCGGCCACGGACGTATCGGACGGCGCAGGGGCCTTCCCCTTCGAGTTCTTCTTCTCGCCGCGTGTCTGCCTCCGCCTGTGTTTGGCAGTATTGTATGCATCTGCAAGCCAGGTCGTTAGGAGCGGGATGATATCGTAGTCAAAACCAGAGATGTTGCGGCCGTGGTTCGTCAGGTCCACAAGGGCACCTAGTCGCAGGGAGGAGTCGTCCGGATTCGCGGGGCCAGACAGGGTCTGAAAGTATTCCTTGCGCTCGAGTTCTGTGATCGCAGTGTTCTTGGCGCACTCAGCCATCAGCTCCCAGCCAGCGGCCCTCACAGCGCTGGGCCTCGAGGCCTCTACCAAATCTTTTGCAGCATCCCATATCTGCAGGACGGGTGCGAGCGGATAGTCGGGCAGGGTCAGACGGAGGGAGTCGGCGGCAGCGATACGCTCGCTGAGGGTCCCGGACTTGAGCTTGTCGAGCCATTCGTTGTAGTGAGGGGTCACGCCCGTGGCAGCCAGCGAGGCGGTGTTGACTCGTTCGGAGGACAACTGAGCCGAGGCGGGGGCATTGGACGAGGAGGGCACGGGAGGGGCCTTTGAGATCCTGGACCCGCCCGTCAGGCCCTTGAAGACGCTGGCTAGGCCTCCAGTGCTCTTGGACTCGGAAGACGGGGACGCATCTCCTGCGATGGGAGGCATGGGTTCTCGGTCGCCAGACTGGCCATCAGGGCCCTCGAAGCCCAATGATGCGATGCGACGCAGCATATCAGCTGTGGTCCATGGGACATGGACCGGTTGGCGGTGGTGTTGCTGGTGGTACCGGTGGTGGGAAGAAGATCGGGGAACCAGGCTAACATGATCTTTGAGGTTAGAAGGGCACAATCTCTTGTTTTTGCTGTGGTTATCGTTGTTGTCTGATAATGGAAGAGAGTCTGGGCATGTCAAGACGAAAGGGAGGTCCAGACAGGAAAAGTCGACTGGATGGCGCAAGCTTCAAGGTTGCTGCTGCTACTCACAGAAGAGTCTAGCAACCACCTCCCCGGCGGCGCACCCACATCTATCACCACGATATGGGTAGGGCTATGAAGCCGAGGCTGCCAATGTCACCAGGGTCGCCATCAAGGTGCACTGTAGATAATCCTGCAAAACCTGACTCGGGTACAGTGATTATCGCTTGGAATGTGGAAATTGCTAACCACGACAAGACAGAAAAGATAACGAGATAGGGAGGACGGGTGGGCAGGTTTACTTTGTCAGTTACAAGAAAGAGAAAGAAAAATTCAGAGGAGAAAAGAGATATAGAAAGGTGGTACCGTGGTATGTACTTAGAAGGAGAGAGAGAGAGAGTGGATCGTCAGGACAGGATGGGATATCAAAGGACTGCATCCATCATCCAAACTTTTTTTCTTACTCTCCTTCTTTTTTTTCTTTCCCACCTCTCCCGCGCCTAGGTGATCGACACACCTGTATGACCTCAAGTCTGGACGAACTACCTCCACATCTGACATGTGCTGAACTAGAGTCTGCAGTGGGGTGGTTGGGTGGATGCCCTTGAGATCTGCAAGAGAAGGCGAGAGAAAGAAGAGGAGCAGGCGTCTGGGCCCAGAAGGTGCAGGTAGCATCGTGGTCAGTAGTTGTTGCAGTGCTATGAGCAGTACAATGCATCACCAGACAGGCCCACCCCTGCTGCCCTAAGGTAACCGACACTAACCGCATCGCTTATCTCGTCCGTACCGAGTTTAGCCTCCTCCGCGCCCGGTGCCACTGGACTTCTGCTGTCGTGGAGGATGTTTTAAGGGTTTCAGGGCTTCAGAGCTTAGAAATCTGGGCTGTAACTCTACTACTACTGCTACTATTATAGTACATATGTTAAATAGCACACAGTACTCACAACTGGATGAGTTCAATTCTCAAAGCATGACCTTCGATTCGACTTGCTCTTCCATTTCCCTCTGTAAGCTCCAATTGATCATGCAATTCTTTCCAATGCTGGCATCTCACTATTCGTAGGGCAGCTATTTCACAGAGGTAGGTGTATAAGGTCGTTGGGGGTGTACGTATGTTGTGCTTCAGGGCAGGTCGACAGGGCTGGTGTGCCCTATTACGCAGCCGCCTTAGGGTATTTACAGTAAATACAGCCGTACGCATCAACGCTCACTTCCACATACCCCTCATATGTGTGACCAGCTGCTATATATCCTCGTCGTCCTCAAGCAGACATGGCGACGAGTCCTCATCTATAAAACCTTGTTCCTGCTGAGTCCGTCCTATTTCCTGCGGCGTCTCATCTGGCCACGATCGCAGCCCCGCTTCTCCATAGACAACACAACGAGTCCTCCCCCGTCATCTTATCATCAGGCCCATCAACCTCGCAACAGACACCAACAACAAGCTCACCTCGTCGGCGGCAGAACGCCGACGATGAACCTCAAAATGGCCCCGCTCCCGAGTCCTGACCTCCCCAGGCTTGTCATCTATTTCCAGTCCCACCACAAGCCCGACGGCAGCCCCATCTCCCTCGTCCCCCTCCTCCAGCAGCCCGGCATCCGCCTTACCCACCTCAACATCGCCGCCTTCCACATCAACCGCAAGCCCGACCCGTCACAGATCATTACCCTCAACGACAATGTGCCAGGCCACCCGTCTTTCACCACGCTCTGGGCCGAAGTCCGCATCTTGCAGGCCGCGGGCGTCAAGGTCATGGGCATGCTGGGCGGCGCGGCCAAGGGCGCCTTCGCCAAGGACACCCTCGACAGTGACGACGAAGCCACCTTTGAGAGGTACTACGGTGCCCTGCACGACATGGTGCTCGAGCGCCGCCTGGACGGGCTCGACCTGGACGTCGAGGAACCCTTCAGCTTGGCTGGCATCGTGCGACTGATCGACCGCCTGCGGGCCGATTTTGGAAAGGACTTCATCATCAGCCTGGCGCCAGTCGCGCCAGCGCTGCTGGATGTGCGGCGGAACCTGAGCGGATTTGACTATGAGGCGTTGGAGGTCATGAGGGGGAGGGACATTGCGTTTTACAATTGCCAGTTCTGTAGGTGGCCCCTGCCTTTTTACCTTCTTATTTTTCTTTCTTTCTTTCTTGGCTTTTCTTTAACCTTATTACACACCTATTATAACATCCTACTGACTGCCGAGCTTCCAGACTGTGGATGGGGAGACTGTAGTAATCCCATCCTCTACGAGATGATGTTGATGAAGGGTTGGGACCCAGCCAAGGTCGTGGTCGGCCTCGTCACGAACCCGGCCAACGGCTCCGGCTTCATCCCCTTCGATGTCCTGGCCACCGTGGTCCCGCTGATGGTGGGCCAGCACAAGCGTTTCGGCGGCATTATGGGATGGGAGTACTTCAACAGCCTGCCGGGCGGGCGCGAGAAGCCGTGGGAGTGGGCGCAGTACATGACGCGGATCATGGGCGCGGACCGCACCACAGCGCCCGATGTGGTCATGCCCGTGGGAAGGATCGAGGTGCCGCCACCGCCTGCTGCGTCTGCCGAAGGGCAGCTGAAGAAGAAGCTGATAGAGGCAGATGCGGATGAGGATGGTGAGGGCGGGAGGGAGGCGCCGGTGCCGGATGCTTTCGAGTATCACTCGGATGGCCTCGGTGAGGAGGAATGAAAAAGGAGGACTGGATGACGAGACGGGGCGAAAACGGCAGAAGCATAATTCATGCGAAGCAAGCTGCCCTAACCAAGGTTTCGCTCATTTGTACGGCGTTCTCAAGGGAATAGACGACGCCATTTTCCCACAAGATGGTACAGAAAGACAAACCATCGACGGTTCGTATCAAAATATAGAATGGCCGTATTGGCAGCAGAACTGGATGGGAATGCATACGATAGACGGTGAATTGATTCCCGACACATACGCACACACACCTACTTTCGGAGAGCTATTGAGTGGCCGAGGTTTTGGATCCGTGCGTGCATGCGTGCGTATCGGAGACCAAGTTGCTAAATCGAGTAGTCCTGAATGAACACGAGCTTGCCCGACACCTGTATCGAGTCCGAGGCAGCCCCTATCGTGTGGTCTCTCTGCCCCCCCCTGCTCCGTAGCGTCGCCGTCTTTCTTTGCCTATCCGAACAAGAGTCCGACGGCACAACCCATTTCCAGACAGTAGAGACCGCCGGGTGTGTTGCTGATAGACTGACCTACCTTCCCGAGGTTCTCAGGGTTCGTCAGCAAGTAGGTAATAGTCAAAAAAGTCTGCCTGGGGCGGAGCAACCGGGGTATTATTCCGTATCGAACCGATTCTGCACATTCAAGAACCAAGCCCGACAGGAGAGAAAGAAAGAAATACAATTCCAGCCTCGAATCGGGGTGGCTTGACGAATATCGGTGCATAGCCTTGCTCTGGTTACACGAGCCTTGAAAAACAGGTCGCCTCGAAGGGGGGGGGGGGGCGAGGTTTGGGCTTCGGGTCGTGCTACGCTGACACCTCCCCCGGGCACACGAGGGACACACGACGGCGCAAGCCCCTCAGCACTGTAATTCGGATAAGGAGAGGAGACGAGAGGGCTGCTGCATTGGTTGGTTGTTTGACAGATTTTCGCCCCCCTCTCATGTTTGTACGTGTGTACATACTGTATGTATGCCTTGTGATGAAGAAGCCCCCAATCGATACATGCAGATGGGATGAACGCTGCATGTGTTTTACCCCTGGCAGGAATGCCATGTGGGAGGAATACGACTGTACAGTACCGACCTTGGGGGAATTTGGGGTTGTACCTGATTACTTACTGGAGTGCCCATCCAGGAACGACATTCAATGTGCAGATGGAGGGGATGGGGGGTGAGACAACACGTTCTGGACGAGGGATGCATTACTGACAAGAAATTGGTCTGTTACAGAAAAACTCACCGGTGAAGAATGAAGGATCTCGTCAGGCTTTTCTTACAATGTCTCGCATGCAACGTCTGAACGACGTGCTTCCCTCCTTCATGACCAAGCTGTTCAGTAACGAGGCGCAAATGAGCAACTATGATGCAAGCAGTTGTGAGAAATGACTCTTCTTGGTATGGAAATTCCGGCGGTGTGAGATGTTCACTGCAGATGGGATATTCTGCGTGGACGTGGGGGTTTGAGGATGATTGGTAGGGTGCTTGTCTTTTCTTGTTCTTTTTCTATCCTTTTTTAACCTTCCTTCCTTTTCTTTCTTTTCCATTCTTTTCCCCTTCGAGAAGGCTCTCGTAATACGGAAACCCAGTAACCCGATGGTTGGCTGTGGCTGTGTCTTGGACTCGTAGTAATAAAGGTAGAGAAAAACATCCTAACCCACAACAAGACGAGGCGTTTTGATGACTGTACCACCATATTTCAGGATACTCGGTGAGGATCGCCGACCATTCAGGTTGCTCAGCAGCCGCTGCAGGGTTAGAAGACATCAGCGCAGTAACGTCACTTCATGTAGATGTACGCTCGGGCTCTGAGAGAGGGACAAAAAGAAGAAGAAAGAAGTCCGGCGTCTGATCCCGATCAGGTTGGTGCCTTCCAAGTTGCGGTAGAGTACGGACGAGGACGAGGCAGCAATGGCGCGGATCCCTTCCCGTAATTGAGACAGGAACGAAGTTTCCTGCAGAGCTTTTAATACGAAAGTCGTCACACCGGTTCTCTAGCCCTGAAGACTCGAGGCCGAACCCGAGCCGATGACATGCAGCCAGCCCCTGACCCCGTGCGCAGATAGCTCTCTCTTCTCTCTCTCTCTGTTTACTCATCTTTCACACCACAGTCCGAATGGGACAATGAGAAGCACGAGATCGATCTGATCTTTCTGCCCGCGGTGGAACAGGCGTTCCTGGGAGGATCTTGGTGGGAAAAAGGACGGGAGGGAAGGAGGGGGCCAAACCCCAGGCCAGGCCAAGGCCAAGGCCAGGTACAGGCGCTCGTTCCTCCGTAGGGCTGCATCTCTGCTGCAAGCCGTCGTACGAGGTTACGAGCGTGGAAAGGCGCCCAGTGTGACGTGCACCAAGGGAGAAAGGGGGGCACACGGCAGCAAATGGCTCGGGATTGGTCAGGGCTTCGTAGTAAAAATAAAAATGAATATCAAAACCCCTGAAAAACATTTGCTTCGCTTGACAACATATCGCTGACGTTCGCAATGTTGCGGTGAAAGGTTGGTACTTCGTACGCGGGGAGAGAAAGGAATGTGTTTCATGCATGCACCTTTTTGTGCATCAAAACAGAGAGAAGGAATCGAAAAAAGAAGAAAGGCGCAGCACACCAGCTTATTGGTCTCCAGTACCAGGTCACTTACTTGATGATAACACGGCCCTGGGGGTAAGCACGTACCGAAGCGTATAGCACCAGGATGAGACATTCAAGGCAACAAGCAAGCGGCAGAAGAGTCCCCTGCGCTTCAAAAAATGAGGAGCCATGGGAGATCAGTAAACAGCACAGCAGCAACCAAACAAGCGTCCTCCCTAGACGGAACCACCCGGCGCCGTCAGATCCAAATAGGGCTGCATGTAGTAATAAGACGTAGACCGGCGGCGAGGCCGTGATCTGCAACGCACGTCGGTTATCGTACCAGTGGTGTATTATTAATAATGTTCTTGACTTGGCCATGTTCTCTCTCGTTTGTCTTTGTGCAGGCTCCATGGCACGGCACATGCACACAGGTGACTCTTTTTTTTTTTTTTTTTTTTTTTTTTTTTTGGGTTCATTCCATTACGCCTTTTCATTCGGGCATGGAAGCATAAACGGAGTTTACGAGCTTTGATGCTAGGGAAAACTAAAAATGAAATTCAAAAAACGTTATTTGAGCGCAAACCTCACCACTTGCTTGGAATACTATGCAATCTCTGACTTGGAATTTTCTTCAC